>WJFB01001389.1:0-32224 GCA_009870185.1 Pygmarrhopalites habei | reverse complement strand
AGTAAGTCGATTTGAAATTATTTAAGGGGAAACAGAATCCACGTAAATAAGTGGAATCCGCCGTAGTGGTCCTGACTGTACTATAGTAATAATCAAGAAAGCTTTGTAATATCCTCTCTCTTTTTTTTGTTTCAAATATTTACGCATACATGATTCGAGTGCAAATGTAATGGAAAAGGTAATACCTTTTTATGGATGGATGGAAATAATTTTTAATCAATCACAAGCAAACCGATCGAGAGACTAGAATTTTATCTGAAATTCAGTCAAAAAAGTCTTTTTTTTGTCTTGCAAGTTTTTTTCTCTGTGTTGGGCGCTTTTTAAAAGTCCAGCTGTTTCCTCATTTTTCCCCAGTAGTTTTCATTTTAAAATTGTATCTCGATCCTTAACTTTAATTTAATATGTATGTAAGGAGGCTTATTTTAATATTAAAATTATGTATAGTTTATATAGGTCTTAATAATCAAGTTTGTATTCCCTTTCTCTTTCGTCTCTCTACTTTTGAAGATTTTTTTGTACAACATGTAATACAAGTTTTTGGTTTCTAACTTAAGTTGATTACATAGTACTTATATAAAATTTGATTCTGTTTGATCAGATCCCTTTTATAATTTTTTTCATAGCAAATTATTATTACTTAGTTAGTTATTTTTTTGAAGAATATCAGCAATCTGAAATATTACAAGTGAAGGCATTAAAGACGAAGATTGAGGAAATGTGCCCTGAGCTGAAAACCTAAAAAACTGTTTTTTTAAATATTATATTGTTTAAATACATTTTAATAGAGATCATAACTATAACTTGTACGTATGACAAAAAAATCATACGAATATTCTCTTTTTCGGATCGATCGCGATGTTGTATATATAATATAATGTACACAAGTCGTGGATATTTTTTATATACAATATAAGAGTCTAACTAAATTATATATTTTTGTCATCGTAATTATTATATGCACTTGTATGTATGCAGAGTACGTAAGAAGAGGGTGAAAAAGCTTAACATTAGTATCATAGTATCATATATATATGTACATCTAATGTAAATATATAATGATTCATATCTGTAAAGTTATTTTGATGACAACTTTCAAGGAAGAGATTATATTAAAAAATGTAACTGTATAATAAAAAGAGATATTTTTCTTGATCAAATTAATCTATTAATAAAAAACTTGATACGAAGGTTGCAAAAAGGAATTCTAACAATTGACGAGATTTACAGTAAGTTCTTTGTCAGCACCAATCTTCTTCATCGTCAGAGAGTTTCTGGAAAGTGACAGAAGCATGAATTAGGAATAATAATCAGTGATAATTTATTATTTGGGTTATGGGGACTCCCCCATTGGGAAGAGGACAAAAATAATATCTCCTCCTTCTGTTATAGTTTGTGCGGAGGGGGTAACATGATACAAAGAAACTGAAAACTTGTCGACTTACAGAGTCAGCAAGTAATGATGGTCCCATATCAGCGGAGAATGATTGTTGTTGTGGTGGCAAAAGACGTTGTTGTTGCGAATGCAGATTACTATACCCATTTGGCACTGAGCTGTGAAAAGAAATGAAAAATCCAAATTTTAGAAATTTTTTTGGTGTCAAATAAAAACCAAATTTTTTTAGTGTTGAACCAACAAAGTTGCTACTAAATTTTTTTTAAAGGATTAACATTGGGGATTCACCGATTAAATCGATTTGTTCTATATGCTTTATTGAGAGACAAACTCAAGTTCAATTATCTTGTAGAATATTATTTTAAAAATATATTAATATTTAAATTTATATTTTATCTCAAGGTTTGACAGTAATATATATCCTTTTGGTATAATGATCTTTTTGACTTACCGTTGTTGCTGTGGAGTTGGTACTTGCTGCTGTTGAAGTTGATGTGACTGACGAGGCGAAGGTGGTAACAGCCTGGAACCTCGACCTATGTCAGAATAATCTCGTGAATTTACACTTTTCCCTACGACACTGAAGGGATAGGTATGTACATTAATTGTAATCACACAGACTGTTATCATAGTTTAATTACTCACACCACCATACAAAATATCATGTAAACTTGTTCACACACTCGTTCCACTAAACACGGAATATTTTAAAGGGACAATCTTGCAAACGAACAAAAAAAGACAAAACCACACAAAAAATTCACAACTTAAAAAAAAACAACATTGTACTACAAAACAACTACATTCAACAAATTGAATTGGTGGGTTGCAAAAGACACAGACACAGCTTAGTAGGGGAAATTTGGGATCTATGAATAACACTATTAACATATAATATAGTAAAAAGAGTCATACACTGTCATAAACCACTGACTGGAGATGAAGTTCAAAAAAACCAAGGACTGAGCCAGCAGTTAATTTAATTCTTTGTCAATATTTTAAATTGAGTTATATTCAAGTATCTTTTATAACTCAAGACAAACATATTATTAGAAGCAGAGACGACTGTTTATAGTAAACAGAGAATATTCATATGTCGTATACTTTCTCAATTGGCAAGTGGTCACCCGTCTGTCGTGGACACAGGTCTATACAACTGACTGAGAGATTATACAAATTATTACTGTGTAGCGACAAAGAGCCACTTTTATTGAGGGGAGGGAAAGGGTACCTGCTGGTATACAATAGATAGTATCGCTACCCTCGGAGTAAAATTGTCCAAGGACATTATTCATCATGACCTGCTTTATGATTTTGGTCAGTAGATGAAGTGTACTTGGACAATTTTTGGAACGAGGTCAACGATACAAACGCAACATTCAAAAATTAAAACTTTAACAACGTCAACATGTCGAGCTTTAAACAATATTACAGCGAGAAACAATGGCACAAATTCTCCTTGCTTGCCAAATGTGTTCATCTACATTGTGAATATTCATGTAGTAATTATGATAAGTTAAATAGAATTGTAACATGTATGAAAAGTCAATGTTGTTTAGCCAAATACATGACAGAAAAATGTACAAAATAAACTCATTCCATATTGAATACATTTTGTCACAATTAATTGCCAAATTGCTGTACATTATATACATAAAAAACTGAGAGGAACCAGGAAATTAAATAACGTTTTGCTTAAAATAAATTAAACTGACTCCTATTGTACAATCGATATAGAAAGAGAGAGAGAGATAGAGAGAGAGAGAGAAAGAAGATCACAATTTACTTAAAATAAGCATCATAAAACATTAAAACAGCCTCATGTGTGTAAAATGTGAGTCGGAACGAGAGCAGAAAAGAAGAAATATAAATATATTTTGTTTTGTGTTTCAAAAAAAGTTGTTGCAATTGTTAAAAAGGTATTGATAGAAACTTTGCATTGAATCTTTAGATAAAATCTCTACCTAAGGCAACTGCTTGTTCAAAATTGAGAGGATCTCGTCTAAGGAGTCTGGGATCTGTCACACTCCATGGCTCTCTTGGCAATTGTCGTTGGACGCCGAGAGCTCCCCGTGGTTCTGGTTATATCATGAAATTACATTAGATTATTAGTCTCCAGTACGTATGTTCCGGATGTTATTATTTCGCAGATATTATTGTAAATAATTAGCAAAAGGTGTTTCATTAACAGTGCAACTTCTGAGCCGGTAAACCTACAGGACAGCAGTACTATTTGGCGCGTGCTTTCTCTTTCTACTTTCACTCCCCAATAACAATAATATGCGAACTGAAGCGAGTGAAAGCTTCCTTTGGAACTTAACACTACAATTTTGTCATTTGCATTCTACGCGTACAAGGATTAATAATCCTAGATTATCATTATGTAAGCCATGGGTAAGCCATATTCTATCCCTACAAGTAGGAAGCCTATTCAAAATCCTCGTAATTGGTTAGCTTGATTATGAACATATTTAAATTTATCTTTGCGTTTTTTTACCATGCATGGAAACTGTCATTATTTCATGGTCGAAACTATACAAAAAGGAATATTAAAAAAATTCACAAGTTGACATAAATAAAAGTTGTTTCGTCTCTTCCTCTAGTATATCCACTCGATATATAGTTCGAACCTGTCATCCCTTAAATATCAAGTTTATGACCTGTCATCCGACCCCTATTTAATATTTCAACCATGTTGTCTATCTAAAACATGAGTCAAAGTAATCACAAATACCCTTGAAGAAGGTTAAACTGAAGAGAGAAACAGAAAAGATGCCTATCTTGTTCCAGACTAATCCAAGAAGAATATATGAAGAAATTTCGACATGGTCGACACAAACGACCATAATCAACATTTTCGGACGAATCAAAATGAATGACCTCAGGCAGGCATCAGATCACCGACATTAACATTGTAGTTTACCTATCCTGTAGTGAAGCCAGTAGCCAGTATCATCCTACACCACGACTTTTCCTGGCATCAAAACATTCACCAGTGAACAATCCAGGAAAATGGGAAATCTAGTTTTACCAGTCATTCTAGGTAAATTGTAGATGACTGGGAGGACTGAATCATCTTTGTGTGTAGCATCATAACATATATGTACAATGGACGACTTTCTCATTAAGATTTTCTATTATATCGCCGGTCGAATGTTATAGTAAACATTATCTAATTGAATTACATTGCACATTTTATATACAAATGTGTTGTTTATGTTTGTATGAATGTTAATATCTTGTTCCTAAAATATTGTTTGCTTTGAAAATAATGACGTTTTGTTGCTTGACAAACATTATTTCATTTAGAAAATTAATTAAGATTAAAATTTGAATGTAAGAACTACCTTGGTTAAAAATTTCTGCACCAGTACGCAGCATACGAGTGGGGGACACATTCAGTCGGGGGAAATTGATGGCTTCAGCTAATTTAATCAAAACATAATAAATTGCTCGCTCAAGTTTTATTTGAACTTCATATTCATTTTTCCGTTTCATCACTACAACACACACTCTCCTTACATTAATAATATTTTTGCTTATTTGGTGATTTAAGCCATAATTTTATGCTCAAAAGTAGCTTGCACTATAGGATAGAAATTAGACTATTGTATTGTCTATGTACAGCATTAGTGGTCATTTTTTTGCTTGCTTGCTTGCTAATGGTGTCATTTTGAGACCAAACTTTTGTTAGTTTCAAAATTCTCTCTCGCTCACA
Organism: Pygmarrhopalites habei; assembly: GCA_009870185.1. Classification (NCBI taxonomy): domain Eukaryota; kingdom Metazoa; phylum Arthropoda; class Collembola; order Symphypleona; family Arrhopalitidae; genus Pygmarrhopalites; species Pygmarrhopalites habei. The sequence goes on along the minus strand of WJFB01001389.1, from coordinate 27,113 downwards.
AAACCTCCTCATACTATGCATCATTTATATTAACTAGTAAAGTAATGTGTGTAGAATTTGAATCATTTCACAAAGTTTTCGATTGGAGAAAGTTTTGCTCACCTGAAGTTTGATTAGGCAGGTTCCTCAGATGAGCTGGCAAGCGAAGTGCTGAAGGATGTGGTGGAGTTGGTGGAAGGCGTCTTCCGCCTAACATCAAAATTGTTGTTGTGTACAGAATTTCTTGTAATTTTGAACGATAATTGAACATCAAATTTAATGACCTACCTGTGCGTCTTCCTGGCAGCATGGGATAGCTACCATTCGGATGATACTGTCTATTATGATATGGCGGACTTGGGTGGCAGATATAAATAAAGATAGTATTTTTGTAAAACACCATTTGTGACAATAATAATTTCGATACAAGATGAGTATAATCTATTATAACACATTTGAGGTACTGATAAATGCTAGAGCAGCACTCACCTCGGAGATCTTTCTAAGCTGTTACCAGCTCTCCTTAACATTCTACAAGGGAAATTTTAACATTAATTAAACGAAAATTAACCAATGTTTACTACAGTACACGCATTATTAAATTCATTTGAAAGTTTTGTTATCTTTGCGTGTAAACAAACCTGGGTGGAAGAAACCCAGTGTCACCCCTACAAGGCGGAGAGAACACAAGAAATTAGCTATCGTACTCGCACGAAAGTGACTCAAAAACAAATTACGAATATTTTTACCTATCAGGAGTAGCTGGACTAAGTGCACTGTCTGGCCGGAATCTGGCTGGAGATAAAGAAAATTCATCTCCTCGTAATTTAGCCCGTGCTCTGCCTCGTCTGAAAGATTCCAGTTAATATACGTATTAAATTAAGTCATATTAATTATTTTGGAATAGTAGGTCAGTTATATTTGGCCAAAATTTGACCGAACCGAATATACAATATTTACCTTGACGTTTCAGTGCGGACCATTTCTACCATGTCTTCTACAGCTTCGCTAAATCCCACATCATGAGCATGTTGAGGATGACCGAAAGAGGCATGTGTCCCTCGTCTCGTGGGAGAAGGTGATCGTGAGCGTGACCTTTGTCTTAGGTGATGATGATGGTGTGGACGGAGGTAATGCGACTCTGAATCGACCATGTCAGAATAATCCATTTCTGAATTATCGAGGAAATAATAATAACAATAACGATATACTCACTCACCTATCTCTGGACACAATTTCTGTTTCTTTTTTTTCAAAAAAACTAAATTCTCCTACCCTTCTACAGTCTATACTACGAGAGTAAGGCACAGTACTCACTAGTTTTTCATTTAAAAGATATTCATTTTTCACTTCACTTTGTACTAAGTGACTACACTAAATGACTACATGGCTGAGTTAATACTTTTTTTAAAAAGAAAAATATATAAACTATACTAGTAAATACGTTTGAAAATTAAAATTTCTACCACACAGTCATTCCTACTTTTAAGCATGATACAGATCTCTTCTTTTCAAGCTGGTGACTCAGTTTCTCTCTATCTAGTGAAAGGTGAGGAAAGTAAAATGTGCAAAAGTGAAAGCACAAATTAAATTTCATCATACCTCGTCCAATGTACATGTCATCACGTCCATCCATATCTGGAAATATGAGGATAAAATCGTTATAGGGTAAGTATCATAAAAGATGACAGAGATTGACAAGTACATCAAGTGACAGGGTTCACTTGTATAATTCACCTTGTAATGAATCTCTATCCATGTCATGGTGCATGGCGTCTAACGGACTGGCACTCCCCTCCCTCCCCTCGACCATATCATGAAGCTCGATCACCTACACAAAAGTAAAGGTGAGAACACAAAAATATTTACGTTTACACAGTAAATGTAAATATGTCATTGCATACAATTTGTCATCGTTAATTAATTTAGTACAAGCTTCCTATTTTAGTAAGAAAAATGTATAGCATGCAGGTTATAAAATATACGATGAGGCAGCCTTCAACTATGACAAAGGCTTTGACAATCATATTTTGTACTAAATCTATTTACATGTAACTTTAATTAAGTTGTAATTTTAACCATCTATGACGTTTGTACATAAACATGCTAACGAATACCGACAGTCGCTGAAAAGTAAATATATAGAAATAACGTGTTCAACTGTTCCTACTTTCTAAAAGATCTATATCTCTATGAGTATAAACACACTGAATTAATTCCACTCGGCATTATTTAATCTAAAAGGGAGGAATAAGGGCCAATCAAGAATAATTGAATTAATGTGATTGACCTATTTATTTTGTTTTCGATAGAGTACTATGTATACTCACACTAAGAGACCACTAAGTAGCCTATCTATCTATGATTAAGTATATATATATGTAGTATATATATGTTATTTTACAACCACAGACGTTGCTAAGTATGTACTTTTTTGTAACCTTTTGGCAGCTAATGTACCATTCCAGGAAGTCACTAAAATTTCACACTATAAAATGAAACTACGACCAATCTTTTTCGGTTACAAATCTAGGAGCATTAAAAAAATCTAGAAACGATTATATAATAAGATATATAAAACTTTTAGACAGAACGACACAGAAACTATCTTGACTGCTTTTTTCTCTGGTTTTGTATATATGATCATTTTAAAAATAATTTCATTGTTGAGACAAATATTTATTGACGAGAGAGATAGAGAGAGAAATCAAACCCCATTTGTTTTATGCCAACTTTCTTGTCGTCTGCTTCTGGCTGAACGTTTTTTTCGACTCCTTTTCCTCGCCTTTGCACTGCTCTCTCTTTCAAGAAATTCTTTCATACCTTCCTCAGTGATTTGTTCTTCATGTACTTCATTATTATGACTCCTTGTCATCCCCATTATGCACGCCAGTAATCCCGATGCTGCAGTATTCTAATTTTTCAACTTGACATTTTTTTACCCCGGCCTCTTTTCTTGTATTATGATTTGTATTTTTCATCATTTATAAATGACCTTTCTAACTAGAAAATAATTATAATGCTACTACTAACTTTATCTCAATTATTTAATGTTAGTGGTACTTAAAAGCTTTTAATTTAATAGAGAGAGAGAGAGAGAGAGAGAGAGAGAGAGAGAGAGAGAGAAAGAGAAAAGTTTAATAAGAAGGAATAAAATGTATGTGAGTAAATTTTAATTATATAGTTTTTTCAAATCAATTAAAAAATGAATAAAAATGTTGAGAAGAAGGAAATTCACTAGTAATATGATGTTCCCTAGAATTTTAATTTGATATAAAAGATTGGTAGAGAGAAACTTATTTACCGGAAGCCCAGGTGGTTGATTTCGTCCAAATCTTGTTGCTTTCCAATTTTCTAGAAAATGAGTATAGAATAGAGTATAGATGAGTGTGATTTACTGTGTTGAATGAAAAAAAAACTGGTGGAATTTTAAAAAAATAGGTTTAAAACGTTGAAAAAGTGTATTTCACTTGCTCTGTTTACATTTGGAACTCTTGTTTATTGTTATTTAACAAACAATTATTTTAAAAACTTACCTAGAATGAGTAACCCTGCATATATCTACAGACACGAAAGAATAAATGTATTCGTCCACTATTAGTTATTCTGTTTCTCACGTACAGCATGTTGAAATAGTGAGAGAAAGTTGAGAGAAAGCAAGCCATAAGACCTTTTTTGTGACCATTTATTGTTCTTACCTTTCCGATGGTTAATTTTTGCTTGCCTAACTCCGTGTTGGGGGGAACTAATACATCTACCATTTTCTTTGATTGTATTGGCCATATTCGTTTGATTGTTTCACGTAATTCTCTGTCGGCTGAGTCCATCTCATCCGCTGGGCGCATTTTTATACTTAAATTCTCTCGTATGAGTGCAAAAAGGGTTGTCGTAAAGTGTACTTGACCATTGTCATCTACTGGCTGATTCATTCTTATTAATTTCTTATAAGCTAGACGGTACGGGCACTTATTACCGAACCCTAGTGGAGGATCCATATTGCGTAACATGTCATACATTTCTGTGTAGTGTATCAGTCCCCTGTCATGCAAAAAAGAAAGAATGAGTAAATTAAGACGCTGCATTTTCTCTGTACCATCCAATTTAATACCAATTTAACTCATACACTTACGTAGCACTTGGATCATACTCTGCCCATATCCGAATAAATTCGTCTAAATGATGAGCACCGAGGATGGATGAGTCGCGTGTCAAATAGTCAAAGTTATCCATAACTGGGGAAAGTGAGAAAAATCAGTAGGCCATTACTTATCTGATTCATTGATTCGTACCGTAGACGATAATACAGAAACAAGACATTTTATAATTTGCTACTCACTGACAGCAACGAATAGATTCAACATCTGAAATAAGTTTAAATTCAAAATTATGAAAAAAGACCAGGTCCAGTACCGTCAATAAATTGCAATACATACTTAGCTAAATTGTGAATGTCAACTCACCAAAAACGAACAAAAGAAGATGAAAGAGACGAAGTATGCGTACGCAATGTTGGACCCACAAACCTTGTCAACAGGCATGTCTTTAGCGTCCCTAAGTGCCTTTGGATAGTAAGATAATCAGCAGATTAAAATTATGAGACTAACTGTCATTTTGATATTCTTTCTCTGTACACAAAAAATGAATTTTATGTGTGTATAACTGTATTGAGATAATTAACACTAAGTTAATACGCGCAAATATTACTTCATTATGTATGTACGTTCATAAACATTTTTTATATTTATTACCTTTGGATCACACGGCCGATTTTTAATACACGAAAGCATAATGGAAGGCCAAGCTTCACCCGTAGCACACCTAGACGCAGGGTATGAAGATTTTAACAAATTCCGATTAAAAACCAAGACTTTCCAATAATTACAAGTCAAAACTACAAAAAATAAAAATAATATTATTATAGTGGGTTTATACTTATATTGTAAAATAGTGAGAAAATAAATTGTTAAAAAAAGTAACGGTCGTACAGATGAAAATCATAATCAGTAGGGGTAAAACGGAGCAAGCAAAAAATCTGTGCTTTATATAATATATAAATATATTATTTCATAGTAGTAGTAAAATCTCAAAAATGTTTTTGTTTCATCTACTCTTTGTTTTTTCACGCTAGTTAAACAGTAAGCATGCGATTCACTTGATAGTTTTTGATCAAGTCAAAGGGTTATAGAAGATTATGAAAGACCAATTATAACAAACTAAAAAGAAGTAACCTCATAACAACTGGCAGGTTATTAGTTAATTTTTTATAAAAATTATTGTATAGATCACGATTGAGAGATATTTTCCAGTGAAAGCACAGTTTAGGAAAAAAGGTGAGAGAGAGTCAATCCAATGATTAATCATTAATACAGCACTTCAATCATTGCATAATATTTAGGTATTCAACAAGCCATGCAAATTGTAAGCATCAAACTCTTAAAGCTCTACATTTCAAATTTTTTTAAAAGAAAAAATTGGAATGTTGAAAGGTTTCAATTTCAATCATTTCTCTTTTCTTGGTATGACTAATCTGGCGATAGAAAGATAAGACAGAATAATAAATATCATAGCTGCGAATTGCGCTTCAATTCATTTTGTTGACTGCGCGGCTGGCGACAGAGGATAAGAGAGATATATATTTAGAAATGAGAGAGAGAGAGGTCATAGGTCAACACACACAATCAGTGAAAGCTCTTAGTTTTGGAGAAGACATAAAAGGTTGCAAAGATAAAAGCATTTTTCTTTGTTGCTTGATTGTAAAATTCATCTGAGATTATTCATATCTGATTATATATTTTTCTCAAAAACAATTTGATTGGAATTTTAATAAAAGATCGCAACCATAACCTAAGCTAAATTGCATTTTTTTTGTAAAAAAGGAAAACAATATATGAAAATTTTGCATGTCTTTTGTATATCATATAATAAGAAACCGAGAAAAGTGAGAAACAGCAAGGAAAACATAATGGTAAACTTTGAGAGAATGATAATATTAATAACGATAATATAAGTAGAGGTAGAATAATAATAATATTCAAAAAATTCTTTTACGAGTATCACGGAAAAAATGAATTTTGGTAGACAAGAGAAAGTAAAAAACTAAGAAAACTTTGTATTGTTGTTGTTGGGTGACTCAACAGACAATACTGACCGGAAAAGAAGCATGAGGCCCTGTAGGAAGTTTCGAAAGTTGTTATGGCGAGTGATTGAAGTTTCGGGATTCAGCTCAATATTGCCAAATACCTAAATGAAATTGGTTTTAAATTAATTAGTTATATTTTTTCAATCATAAGCAGAAGAACACATTTTTTCAATTTATCCTGTCATGTCATCCTTTTTTTGCTGCTGCTGTTGTTGCTTAAAAGTATAGTTACGCGAGAGACAGCGAAGAAAGTTCATTTATTATAATAATAGAGAATAATTTGTTTTTTCGCCATTTCAACAACACAAGTCATTCCGTATACTATGTAATATTAGCTCCATTGCCATCACATATGATTTTTTAAAAATATCATTCGACATTTAGTCATTCCTTACATAGCGCACAATTTCATCCCAGTATATTATATTTATGATTTTTTTTATTAAAACCCAAACCCACTGAAATCTCAACAATTTGCTCAAAAAAACTTTTTCCAATCGCGCCTTTCCACTATCTAATACTAGTTGTCTGGCTACTTTTCTAACTGTGACTAAATTCTTTTTCTATATCCTAAACTCTATAAAAAATTTTAAGACTATACAAATGGAACAAATGTCATAATAGGTTTAAATTTTCCACAATTGCCTAATATCTGTTCTGGAAACCGATTTACTGATTTCTGCTGTATACAATTTTTCGGCGACTTTTCTCAATCAGTTGATTTTTATTCTTCTGAATTCTTCGTCATAATCAGGGAAATGGGAGTGGAAGGATCGGACTATTATTTTTTGACCTAGAACGAACTCGTACATACATACCTATAATATATAGTACGAGTCATATTGACTTCAAATTTTAAAATGATTGAGTTCAAAAAGAATTTCTAAACTTTAGACACATTGACTAGCTAACTAATTAACTAGAGCTAAACGACTGCGCCGACTTCTATATTTAGTTACTAGAGTCTATAACAACTACACTATTTAACTAACATGGTTAAATCACATTTATAGCTACAGACATTACAGGGTTAAAAGAGAGATAGATTACAATTTTACAGTTACGGTTCGTAGACATTAAACTTGATTTACAAAGATTGAAAGAGAAAGGAAAAGAAAGAAGAGAAAGTTGAGCAAACATAAACATGACTTTTTTATGATGAGCTGTACATAAGTGAACAACTGCCTCTCGTCACATTCATCTAAATTTGTAAAGAAAAAATTTGTTAATAGAAAAAAGAGAGTATATAATAAAAAATCTGACACATTCAGAAATATAGTATATTTCAGAGAGAAAGTCCAATGTGTACCAACAAGTAACAACTAACAACAAATTACTGTCTATAGTCGATGACTAATACTTTACATTTTGAACACAGTCATAAATTTCTTGCATACAAAATAATATCGAAATGGTTAAATAGAGATTTTTCCTCCTACACAATATTCAAAGTATCTAAATAACAAAAGTTAAAAATTTAGTTTAGAAGAAAAAATTTGTGACTGTTTTCAAATTCAAATATATATATACGTGTTAGTTAGTAATTTGACTAATAAAATTGACTAAAGAAGACAAGAGTTTGTAGACAAAGAGGAAGAGAGATAGAGATAGAGGAACTCACAACAGATTTCTAAAGAGAGAAAGAGAGAGAGAGAGCTGCAGAAAATGCCATCAATCAACCAACGTGTAACATTGACCGACGCGACGGGTTACAATTTGATAAAGAGTAGTTAGTTAGCAAAAAATTAGAGTTTTACAGCAGAAAATATACGTTATAATAGTATTAATTTAGTCAGAAAAAGTGTCATTCGGCATCTAAACTTTACACCATGTTTACGTTAAGTTACTTGAGTTCATTACTCGACAGTACATCAAAATATATAGATTGTACGTAGATGGTGTGGTTATTTATTGTATGCGTGTAGGTATGTTATTCTCATTGTTCTATTGTAATACTTTTGTAACACTTCAAATTCTTCAATACCTATCATTTTTCTCATTATGACAGAAAAATATTTGTACGTGTGTGTTTGTGTGCCTGTGTTTCGTGTTGTGAATTGGGTGTAGCAATGAGAGCCAATCATCTAGTAGTGCATTGTTTGTGTTTTACATATCTTTTGGGGAAATGTCGTGACTATCGCTAACTATTTTGACAAACTATTCAACTGTATTATTTTCTACACTGACAATATCATTTTACTATAACTATATCGATACTATTGGACAAATTTCTATCTTGTATTTGACAAAAAAAGAAAAAGAAAAGAAAATAAGAACAAAAATTAGTACTCTGTATACTACTGAATTGTTTTTTCTAAAGAAAACAAACAAAAAGAAATTAGTATTATAACTACTGTAACTAGTCAACTAGTTTTTTTTGATAAATATTTATTATGTGATCACCGAAACAGTAGGAGGAGCGCAGCAAAAAACGACTGAAAATTGTTATGACGGTTGATAGATTGGTCGGGATCAAAACGCAAGTTGCCAAACATCTGAAAAGTCCTCATAAATATGAAACTGAGGAATACACATTGATGTACACACCACACACTCAACACACTTTTACTCATGATCACATGTTTCAAGGAAAACTGCTGAACACTAAATAAATCCCGTCTTCCCTTAACTGTAATGACTACCATGATCATAATATAGGGACATTTTAGTGGTCAATCAGGTCTCCGTGGAACAGTCGTCATATTGTAATTGTAGGAATAAATATTACTAGGCTGTGTTAGAAGAGACAGTACAAGGTTACATAGTAAACTAAGGTTTATATGTAGGTATAATGACAACAAAATTCTTCCCTACATTCAGTGAAATTTTTGATACAGTTCCCCCCAAAATTTCCAAATGAGCTTATCCCCACAACGAAATTAGTGATCACAAAAATCACAGGTTAATGCTGACTATTAGAGTAAAGTGTTAGTACTATCACTACAGTTAGTCTAAAAATATATACTACTACTCGGTAATATCAGTCTAGTTATATTTTTTGTGGAAAAGTTTGAAATCCATATATTCAAGTATACATTGTACTAATTTGAGCAAAAAGTTATGGTATGCGCTTTGTCAAATATCTACTTATTTTTTAGTCTTTTAGTCACAAATGGCATTAGGTTAATTAATATTGACGAATTCAGGGAGAAAGTCGGAGCACACTTCATAATCTTTGACTAAGGCTGACACTTTAGTCCTTCATAGAAAATAATATTGTAAAATTAAAAATTAAAATTCGCCTCTATATAGAATAGAGGTGAAGAAGAATGGAGAAAGTTAGAGTAAAGGTGTCTCTTACAATGAAAAAAACGAAAGTTTTAGCATAGAAAATGCACAAAATATTTTATCTTCAAATTGCGCTTATCTTGACTATGCATAACAGTTATGGAAAATTATGAAATGTGTTCACTTTCTCCACTGAAACTTGCTTTCACCATCACATACATCAAATTGTTCATAATTAAATATCATTTCATTTATTGCATACAGAGTGACACCTTAGGAAATGAGAAACTTCATTAAAATAACATTGAGCCTAATTTCGAATAAAATTTTTGTGATATAGTGAAAGTTCAGAAAGCCCTTTCCATTGGTCACTCTGTATAAACAAATGAATAAAAATATGTGAAAAAATATCTGTAAAAAAAGGCCATGGGTCTTGGGTACTGACTTGCATGCCGATAATTGCGTAGATAAAGAAGAGCATGGCGATCAAAAGGCAGACGTAGGGGAGTGCCTTGAAGTTGAAAGATTGTACAAGAAAAACGATAGTGAATTAGTTAACAGTCTTAAAGTAAGAAGTATAAAAAATTAATAAGTCCCCATTACCTTGAAGGATTGTACAAAAGTCCAGAGCAGGATTCTTATCGTATACCCTTGGCGAAGGAGTTTGATTAGGCGGGCCGCCCTGAAGAGTCTCAAGAAGGCTAAATTGATGAAGTTTTGCTGCTTAGAAACAAAAGAAAAGAATTGGAAACCACAGTTCAAGAAATATGCTACGACAACGACAAATCTTCAACAGTCTAAAGATCCAATCAAGTCCACAACAAATTACACATCCATGTTACCAACTACTAATCCAGAGTGTACAAATTTCAGAGATACCAAATGTACCCATATTTACATAACCAATTTACCACTAAACAACATCCTCTTGAATACAATGCCAACTACACATAACTAACTTTATCTAATACATTTATACAAAATGTACGAGTACTAAATATCTCTAGTATTTACTTAATGTCTACGTGAGTCTAATTACTCTTCTCAAGTTACTTGGCTTCATGTCTAAGTACACAATAACAGAGAGTATCAGTCATGAGTGAAAGTGAAAGTTAGGTTGTGGGTGAAATAATGATGAGAGTTCAACATTGGTGTAAACGTAAATTGTCCATTTCAATTTGTAAAAAGGTTCAATATTCAATCGTAATTTGAACCCAAACTTCTATCATGAGAAAAAAAACTCTCCTGACTTGATACTCTCAGATTGATTACAACATTTAAAGGAGCTTCATTCCAAACATCAAATTAAAATACTGACGACAGTCATTTGAAAACATTCAATAAAAATTTGAATGGCTTACCCCGAATTCCATAACTGAAATGAAAAAACACCCCAAACAGATTAAATGACATGTAATTTACGGATTATCAGTTTACATAATACCAACTCGAGCACAAAACACACACAGCATGTCTTACCTAGTGCATCAATAATACTTCCAATGACAGTAATGAAGTCAAAGATATTCCAAGGATCCTTGAAAAAGTTCTACAAAAACCATTTCATACAATAAAAATGACATTGAGTTCCCAACAGTTCTCCAATCTCATTATCCAAGATGAAATTAAATATTTGAATTTGTATCGGTATATTATATTTGTAAGATGAGAAAAAGAAAAAAAAACATAAAAAGAAACGTCATGCTGAGACGAACACAGAATAAAATATTCCATCATCTCTGAAAGAACGTCACCGTATACATATATATTTATATGATTTTTGAAATAACGAGTAGGACGATGACACTTTGTATCATCCTCATACTCGTATATATGATTGATTTTTTTGTTTCATATATAAGAAAAAGAGAGAGAGTTTATATAAAAAGAAAATGACGAACAAAAAAAAAGTTAGTATTTTTTGCACAAGTCAATAGGATCTTTTTTGGTTCATCTCACTGACTCCGACTTGATTCTTTGATTTCTACAAATTTCTTGAAAGAAACAGGTGGATCTTGTCTTTAAAAAGAAAGAAGTGTTTTTATATGTACATATATATTACACTATACTGACTAATTAAATGACGTTGAAGCCTTATTCTACATAGCTGTCACGCAGTAAAATTCCCAACAGGGAAAGAGAGAGAGAAAGGACAAATCTAATGTATTTACATGAACACATCTAATTATTAATAATAATGAATGAAACTTTTGGAAAAAAGTACGACTAGATAATGATATAATAACAAGGACAATGGAAAAGTATTAATCTCAATATAGTAAAGACAGAACGTGGAGGGGAGGGATGATGAAAAATAAGAAGATTCACACTTTTTTTTAGATTTTGTGAATTGAAGGGAAATGTTATATTAGAAGCAATTTAAAATTAGAAACACTGTATCACATTGAAACTGGGCAAATGCGACGTGAATGGTAAAGGGATATGCCACCAACAGACAGACAAAAAAGGATATAATGTATATTACTTATATCTTCTTGTATTTATAGAGATATATAATTATTTTCGTATGTACCATATAATAAAAGATTTTGTAATATCTGTATACAGAAAAGGCGGAAATTAATGTGAACATTTAGTTTGACAAAAAACGGAAACTATGTTAATGTGTGAAAGTCGATGTATCATACTATCTACACCTCATGTCTGTAGGTTCATCCTTTCTACATATTTAAATAGCATTTTTGTAGAAAAAATCTTTCCTATGATTGTCAGTCTAACTAAAATCACTATAATGCATAATTCTTTGGAGAAAGTAAAAAGAGAAAGTAAAAAACTAGGTAATATGTACATATTTATTACTATTGTCCTTTTGTCTACAGCAAGTCTATCTCATTTTTTTGAGTCAGTAGAGTTGGAGGATAAAGAAATTTTTCTAAAAAATGTTTTTTAAAACTCTAGCTAAATTAACTAACTTTACCAGATGTAGTAGACAAAAATATCTCAAAAGACTACAACTTGTACTTTCAATGCACTTAATGTCTGTATGTCGTCAAATGTAACACACACGGACAGTCACAGCAGACACGGAAACACAAAATAAAATAAATACACAAGTTAATAATATTCAAAGAACAAAATAGGGTACAAGAGAAAAAACCCAAAAAATCAAAAAGTGAATAAATTGTTACATTAGTAGTTTAATATAACAGCGAGAGTAAAGTACACACGTTGTAAAACTTAAGTAGAGAAGATAATACATAATAACCACTATAATAAGTTTAAATATATTTTAAGGCTATATAATTATATATATATAGAGAGGAAATGCTCCACCACGACAGACAAAGAGAGATAGATTAGATAGATAGATAGATAGACAGAGACAGAGAGAGAAAGAGAGACGACGAGTAGAGAAGAAGAGTTTTTTTGTATAAATTTTTGTTTAATTTAAGGTGGATGTTTGTTTGTTACCCTGACTCCGAACGCCAACACTTTGAAGATGCACTCTAGTGAAAAGAAGAACGTTAAGACTAAGTTGACGGCGATTAGCACTTCCTCGTATTCATCAGGCTGATGGTGATACTATAGACACAATAAATGCAGAGAAAAAATACAACTAAGATTCACAAGCTCTCTACATACCACGAGAAAAAAAGACGACTAACTCATCTTTAAAATTAAAAGCTTTTTTTCTTATTTTTTCATATGGAAAAAAACAAAATTAATTTCATATTAATTGTACTTGACATGGTAATCATTTTTAGAAAATCATCCTACAAGAGATTTTTTTAAGCTAATATAAAAAGACCAAATACCAAAAAAGAAAAGAAAGAAAAATACTATCAAAAACATGACCGTAATGATATTAAGATATTTACTATATATAGACAGTACGGATAGCATCAAAAAATTAGCAACAACTGCTATTCATATCTATCAATATCATCAATATATTTAGTTTAATAATAATAATGAGAGCCAGTCAAAAAAAGTATACAATTATATATGCCATTTCATGTGGACTTTTTTTTACTCTATAATAGAATGACTATTCCAAATATGAAATATTTCCACTAATATAGCGTTCTGCTCACACGAATGAATATTTTTACTTGACTATGACAAGACACATAAACATAATATGAGCTTCTGCAAATATTAATTGTAATTAAGAGCGAGAGAGTGATGGTCCCACTAATCAAGTCCACCGTCACAGAATAATATAAACTGCCATATCACTTTTTTAAAAATAATAATATGCTCATTTAAAAACTAAATATGAACAACACACAAGAACAACACATGGCATGAGACAACTTAACCTCTGATCATTAACTCTTTTCAGAAATCTGATCAGAAACTCTTTCCATATATATCAACTGCCCTACTCTACTAATTCATACGTATATTAGACAAATGCACTTCCTAGACATAAACTGATTTTTTAAGTATAATAACTGTAAAGCTCAAACTAAACCTGTCTCCTTGATTAATCTCAAGTAGTACGGTTTTTATCATACTGCTAAATACACTAAATTGTACAATGGACATCATGTCACAACATGACATGACATTACATTACATGACACGAAGGATTTTTTTTAATTTAAAAAAATATTTTTTTAAAAATTACTTGTCGTGCAAATTCATTGTCAGTGCCCATACACAAAGTTAACAATTACGTAAAAAACATACACACATACAGCAATTTTAGTTAAACAGGCAGTCATGCTACAATACACAGGCTTTGGATATTTTAATACATACACACATTCAGCACATGCTTTCCGTATCATCATCACCAGAGTAGCCAAGCATATATATGCAAACATTCATGCAAATATTTATGGTTAGGCAACAAGATTCCATAGTTGAAAATCAACATGTCAACACTCAGTTTGTGTGCAATATTTAGCAACAAATAAAGCAGCATGGTACAATCACATTGAAAAAACGAATGGCCAATCATCTTCTCAAAATTGCATACTGCTGATTACATTCGCAAACATAAAAGACGATATAAAGGGGAAGCTGCGGTTCTAAAAAAAATATGGAACATGCCCATAATTAGACAAAATAAAAGAGAGAGAGAAACCAAAATTTCAGCATCAACGCATATTTGAAAAAAGAATGTTTCATTCAACATTATAAACTTAATGTATTGAATGAGCAAAGCACAAATATTGTAAATAAAAAATTCGAAATATTTAAATGAGGGGAACATAAAGCCCCTGACCACACTTTTTCTTCTCTTATAGTTTAAACGTAGCGAACCACAACATTAAACTAACAAAAACATTGACCACACAAATACAATAGAATTGAGTTTATGTAGAAACCTTACCGTTTGTCAACGATGGAACTGTCCAGCCTGAACTTTCTTCAGCTGACTGGACAGTTCGTCCAATTGCTTTCATTTTTTGTTATTTATATAACAATCTCGCAAATTATATTATGAAATTTGCAAGAACCATTAACTTATTTCTAGAACTAAAGTTATTGTACTTAAGAATTTAATTAACATATGATATGAAGCAGAAGCAAAGAAAATAAATGAAAATTATAAAGAATAATATGAGCTGTGTAGCGTATACCACCACCACCTATATTACCTATAGTAGTTAAAATGTGTTAATACCTTACTTAAATGTAATAGTCAATACTATTAGATGAGTAAACTATAATACAGATACGTTCACACTCACTCACACTCACACACATTCAAAGAAGGATGTCTGACGTTTATTTAGAAACATTGAACACGTAAACGGACATACATAATAGCTCAAAGATTACTTTCCCTTGTGTGTGTGCGTGTGTGTGTACTTTCACTGTGTCATGTTCTATACACAAACACACAATGATGAATCATCTTTGAGCTGGGAATCCATTCATTCGTATACTTTAAAGCAATATCAGAGTAAGAAGACAATGAAAGAAAAATAGGACAACTTTTCACAATTTAGCAAGAGACACAAAATTATCAGTTATTATACTGGGGAGGGAACGGGAGGAGTCACACTGATTAAGTAGCATTAGCAGCGACAACATTGAAATAAATTTGTGATTTGATCCTTTGTTATTTTTTAAACAACAAAAATTCTATTAGGATAAAAATTCTGAGGACAAAATGAATGAATGACTATACAAGGAATAATGTTCAAAGAATGCCTAATCGAAAAAACATCTTCCGTGAATATTAAAAGTTTCAGAGTAGAAAAAAGCTGCTTTTTTGCCTGGAGTCAGGAGAATGATTACTGAATATTTTTAGAATATCAAAATAATAGTAAAACTTGGAAATAGATCAGGTAACTTTAAATACGCTTGTGATATGATTAAATGTTTTCCCTTAATTGAGTTCCAATTTACTGGAAATTCAATTACATTTTTTGAGATCAAGAGTGAGAGAAAGAGAGGGATTGGAAGGAATAATGTATAAAAAGTGCCAGTTTTTTTTGTTTTTAAAAAAATGTATGCTGCTTGTAAATAAAAAAAAAAATGTGCACAGGAGAGTAGGGCTACTTTGAACAATAACAAAATGGTTCATTGATTTGGAGTCCAAAATTCCAATTTCATAAATTTGAATAAACTTTCACTATTGCTCAAAGCTGCCCTAGCTCAACTGTATAAAGAGAATAATATTATGTATTGTTTTTCTTTGACTCATACACGGTATACGGACAGAACATGAGATGAGTAGAAATTTCTAAAAATTTTGATTTTTTTGATTAACAATTTTTCAGCTTGAACATTTCTGGCTGAACTTACTTTGACACCGAATGAGACGATTTTAAGTAGACACTCGACGAAGAAAAGAGCTGTAAATCCCGTATTCATGTAATGGAGCATATCCTGGTACGCCGTGCTCTGACGATGAAACTAGCAAAAAAGTTTTGGGCCGGAGGTCATTTTTAAAGCTTAAAATAGTATAGAATCAGCTGAGATTGTCCGATTTCATGAACATTATTATTTAAATATAAATTAATGTGTGAGCTGAAACCGCGATTAAACTTTCTAAACAACATTCTGAAATAATTTTTGGATTTTGCCCTATGGAAGGAAAAAAGGGGGAGGAAAGGGAGAGGAAAAAAGGTAAATGCAACACCGTGTCATTAATCTCCAAAACTATTAGTGGGATAGGACAGTCATTGGAGAAGAATAAAATGAAAAGTTTTGATAGTGAGAGAAAAAAAACGAAAATGAGATGAGGAGAGAGAAAGAGACACTATAGTATATAGCCAGAATTTAACTATTTATATAAATATATCATTGTATATTGGAATAGGAGAATAGGTCGTAGACTAGATATATTTGTATAGAAGACTAAAGAAACAAGATTCAAGAGATTCAGATGGACGGACAGTATTGAGTAAGTATATGATAAGTATATAGATAATAGAGTAGAAGGCACGCACGCAAAACCACGCAAATCCGCAGAGCACTGGTTGCTTTTTGTCCACACAGCCACACTCAGACTTACGTCAACTCAGTCAGACTTACGTACTTTTACAACCGAAATTATATATAATATAAATATATAGAGAGAGTATATATATTTACCAGGTACAGAATTTTTTTAATTATAATTAACAAATTACAATCGAACGACGATGATCATCAACATCTAATGGATACAGTTTGAAGAGCATGAGAAATAAGATAAACAGAGAAAGAGAAATTGCCAAACAGCATCAAATTGCTTTGTAAATGCAAACAGTCGCGGACTCTTCTCATTTCCTCTAATAAAGTAATCCCTCTCAGAAAGGGATTAACAACAAACCAAAAACAAACGAATGAAAAAACGACAGCAAGCATGCACAATCATGAGCCCATGAAAAAGATTTCACTATATATTAATTAGTTTTCATAACTGCAAAATTTTCAAAAAAGAAAAATAATAATTAAAACTAATTCATCAGCCTAGTATATATATTTTTTTAAAAAATATATATATACAAACAACTATAGCTTATTTGAGCATTCGATGTTAATATCAAAAAATTACTGCTGAGATATCATTTTTGCTAATATTTACTAAAAATAAAAACAAGCAAGACACATCCATCAAGATATAAATTGTAGCTGAAAGAACTTGCTGTTGTTTTCATTATATCATATAGCTGGACACTTGTGTCAATATATCTATACTTTTCTTTTGCAAAATGCGGCATTGGCAGAATATCCATTCAATTTTTTTGCAAATCCATTCACACACAATTTGACTACGTTTAATCCAGCATTCACAAAACTTGGATGAAAAATAATAATCATGCATACTTATATAATTAAAGGCACTAAAAACAATCATTGCTTTAAAACAATGTCATAAACATGCAGTGCATAGCTTTTTTCCTTCTAGTTGTAGCAAGCGTGCAATCATTGCTGTAAACTATACTGCCATTAACCAATATCATCATATTCAGGCCCAAAATATACACGAATCACCAAGCGTTAAAATTTAATTTGTTTTTACTCAAACCACTAAAGTTGTTTAGATATTAATTAAGGCAGTCATTTTCTATTATTTTTTTTAAAAAACAAATTTTAATTTCTACATGAAATTCAATTACTACAATAACTATAATTTTGATATCAAACTACTGTGTAAGCAACGTGACAAAAGTCTACTCCGCGATGAATACAAAATGTGAACGTTTGAATCTACATACTACTACTAAATACTACCCACTACTTGCCAGTCAGAAGTTTGTGATTTAATAATGACATTTCCTCTATGCACAGTGATTATGAGCTGTTGTACTAGTAACTACCACCATGCATCGTTCACATTTAA
This sequence comes from Pygmarrhopalites habei, assembly GCA_009870185.1. Taxonomy (NCBI): domain Eukaryota; kingdom Metazoa; phylum Arthropoda; class Collembola; order Symphypleona; family Arrhopalitidae; genus Pygmarrhopalites; species Pygmarrhopalites habei. The sequence goes on along the minus strand of WJFB01001389.1, from coordinate 9,012 downwards.
ATTTTCCATACTTTCCAACACTACCAAAATCAACCATTCGCTATTAGCCTACAGTCGCAATTGTCTGTAGTGACGTGAGACTTGGTGGATAAAAAGTTTTTACTTTTCTTTTTATTTTGTTTTTTTTCTACGACCACTTCATTCCAGTTCCCCATGCATACTCCTTCGTACTCTGAATGATTTCCTTCCCAGTGAAAATAATTGAAATGTAATTATTTGAAATGTGATAACCGTAGTAGTAGATAGATAGAGAATACCTTCATGGTATTTGTGGCTAAAATATTTATGATATTTTCATATCACGCAGCTTTCTATTTTAGTTTATGGGCTAATATTTCCAAAAAAGAGAAAATTCCGTTTGATAAGTGGCTTTTTTCACTACTATTTATAGGTACGGATAATCGAGCTAGTATTGTAAATGTATCATTCATAGCAAGGTATATATGAGGTATATATATAGAAAGAGAGAGAGAGAGAGAGAAAGCGAGAATAAATTGTAACCTTCATCATGAGTAGAAGCGTGTTGAGAACAATCAACATCATTATGAAATACTCAAATGGCGTTGAGGCGACCATTCTCCATATTTTGTACTTTATCGAGTCGCGATCTTTAGAAAAAAATTTGACACCATTTTGGTCCATTAACAAAATGTCATGACGCAATAAATTCGAAAAATAATGATGAATGTAACTGTAATCACCTTTCGGCATGTATCTCTCCAATGGTCGCGCTCCAATGGCAAAGTCAATACAGGATTTCTAAAATAAGAAATAAGGAAAACAGAAATTCATTAATTAATTAATTACTTCAAATCTCTTGACAATTTGGTCATATTATATACTTGAAAGATGACTGATACCTGATTTTTGTCCATTTCTCCATCTTGCAGTTCAGCCTCGCCTTGTTCTTGAAACGTAATAATAATTAAAGCAACGAAAATGTTTACGAAGAAGAAAGGGAAGACTATGAAGTAGACCACATAAAAAAGTGACATCTCAATTCGGTGATGTGGTAACGGCCCTCGATCTTCGTCAGTGGCGGCCATTGAATTCTGATTAGTAACGAAATGTTATTAGTGTCGCTGTATGTAGTGTAGCTCACTAAATATGTAGTTTTAAAGGTGTAACTCACCTGCAGTACTCTAAAGGAATTCACAATAAAAATGAACATTATTTCTCTGAGTATTATTTCTATAATTTGAAATGATTGAATACATAATATGCATATATTACTGTGGCCATCCTTCTCCCGTTTGAACAGCAAAAAGAGTTAACATGGCAACAAACACATTATCATAATGAAAGTCCTGGGGAATCCAGTCGCGTTTGACGACTGTCGGCGGCGAGTCATCATCATCATATACAAAGAAAAAGCCCTACAAAGTGCATTATTAAAAAACAAGATTAATAAGAATCATTAGCCAGTTTACATACCACCATTTTATAATCATAACTTACTTGACACTCCTCTCTCGTCATACGACTCAAATCAGTGCACTTTTGAAAACGTCCATTGAACAGTTGCACAGCAACTAGAAAAAATAAATAAACCCATGTGTATAGTAAACATATCAGACATATTATGTCAATCCAGGTATCAATGTACATGTCGTATAATTATTTGGCACTTACTAACAGCAAATATGAACTGTTGTCCAAAAAAGAGAGAGAAAATAAGTAAGTATTATCATTCAACACTACATTCAATTTGACGAAAATCCCTCAAATACTTGTATAGTAAATACTCACATGAAACAAAATGTAGACAATAAGAATGTTGAATACGTTTTTGAGCGAATTGACAACGCAGTCGAACACAGCCTTGAGTTTTGGAACACGCTTGATGGTCTGAAATTTTATTAAATAAAAGTTAGTGACTAGGTCATCTGCACAAAGCATTCATGACATTTAAAATGGAAAAGTATAATTACCTTCAAAGGTCGTAACACGCGAAGAACACGAAGAGACTTGATGGTATTCAATTTATTTGTAAGTTCATTACTTAATACAGCACCCCCGTCTCCTTGACCTCCACCCCTGATGAACAGAGTAGTAAAGACTCATTACGAAATCCATTTTCTTTTTTGACGACAACGATGAACAGAGAGAGAGACACGAAAATTATCTCAAAAGAATCACAACGGATACAACAAATACCTTCTCAGATTCTCATATCAAGATTATAATAATAAAAAGTGTTAAAAATTCTCACTGAAGAAGAAAAATTGTTGAAAAAAGAGAAATTTTTTTTAGAATTTTCAAAATTTGAATAAGGAACCAAAAAAGCAATTAAATCTGTACACTAAGATTTCTACAGAGAGAGAGAGTCACTAAACAACTACTGTCGAACTACTGCTAAGATACATTGACGAAGGTGGTACTTGTACAGAAAGAATCTTTCTGTGGAAGTGCCACCTTCATCAATTTATCTTGCTAATTGAGCTAAAGAGTTTGTAAATTAAACAAGTTTTTAAGAAGCAAGCAGGCTTTGATGGCCTTACTGAGTAAAAATGAACGCGATGAGGGCGCAAATAACAACAATTGCGTCCAGAATATTCCACAGGTCACGACAGTACGATCCAGGATGAAAAACTACTCCTAAGTCTACAACCTACAAATATAAAATTTGTTTTTTTGACAAAACAGCCCAAGTAATTTCCAGTACGATGTATCAGTTACTTTTTTTTTGGAAAAAAATCAAAAAAAACAAAACGCACAAATACATTTCGACCGAGCACTGCTGATTGCTTAATTTTCAATATTTACCCTACGTTCTAAAGTTTTTACAAATTACATGTAAGAATTATATTAAGATATCACAAATTTGTACAACCACACGCAAATTACACACATGTACAACAAAGGTTACGTTTCCATATACATGAGGCTGGATATTCCAAGACCTCATCAGCCATTTAACTAATTAAATTAATTGAGATTACTTTATTACAATATTATATGACTGCATCATTTTGTATATATATAGTTTAATTTAAAAGTACGCCAAGTATTCTCTGTAATATACAATGTAAATATAGTCACAGAGAAAGCAGCAGAGAGCTTCATTTTAATCTAACTAAAGTCCTAAGATAGTATTCTATGATTACTTTCACTTTTTAACACGCTTTATACTTTCCTAATAACTGAGGTATATTTACAACATCGTCCATTTTTTGATCAGTCAATTTCTTTCTTTTCTGCTTACCAGCACCAGTTCATAGGCTTTGAAAATTTGTACATTTAAGAATTTACAGTCAGTTACAGCAAGTCGATTTACACGTTCGACCAACGTCTACTAAAAGAACATTTATGTATGATAGATGTACATTTTGACATTTAGGCTAAATTGAATCAACTATAACTTATGTAGATCTAATATTTGTATATTTGTTATCGCTAACAGCAGCATAGGGCATCCATGGCACGGCTCACAACACTTAACTTTCACTTACTTTCACTTTTTTCAAATAAGAAAAAAATAAATACTCAAAGTGACACAGATACTCCGCTAAATGATTTGTCAACGGAAAAATGTAGTTGAAAATGTACTACTAACAACAACCAAAAACTTGTATGCATTATCGTCCGTAAAAGTTTTTGCTTTGAATTTTTTGCGGCGATTGAACTATAATTCTTCTTGGCAGAAAAAATGTTTCATCAAACCTTTTTACAGCTACTAAAGGTGATGATAGTATCATAAATAATTACTTGGACATGTAATACTTAATATGGATCACACTGGAGGAGGAGAGGAGCGAGAAGCCAATTTATGTTTTTTCAAAATTATTATTACAGTTTGTACAGGGAATAACAAAATTCTACGCTGCACTATAGATTTAATTTATTTTCGTCAAAACACTAACTGACTATAGTAAGTACTGAGTACTAATTAAGATACCCTACAACTTTTTGTACAGCCTTTGGCTTCAACTCTAATATTTTAACTCTACATTCTAAATTAGAATTTCTAATATATATAAAGATAAATTACTATTCATCAAAGAATCTAAATTAATTCTAGTGAAAAGTATTTGCTCTAACTATAAAGAGAAAGTTAGATTTTTGAATTAAAAAAAATTTGGGAAAAATATCCAAATGACTTTTCTTTTGAGCAAATTAAAAAAAAATACATGAAAAAGTACGTAGTCTGACGGAAAATGATTTGCTGATTGAAAACATTGAGTAATCATAATTTATCTACACTGCTTCATAATAAATAGCTATATAAACCCTTTACAAAAGCCTCAAGGAAAGCTAACTAGTTTAGTAGACTTTGATTAATTGGTGGATTATTAATTTTACGTCATTTCGAAGGTGAACGAGGCGACAGCACAGACGACGACAAGGCCGTCGAGAATATTCCAAAAATCACGAAGATACGATCCCGGATGAAGAATAATGCCCAAGTCCACCACCTTTGTATTTGTCAAAGTCCGTACACACACATATTCACCAGTGTTTTAAATATTAGTTAACCAATTACAACTTTGAAAGTTATATAAAGTTGATCAGCTCTACTCACAGGTAAAAGCATATTCAATTTTTTTAAATATCATTGATCATCATGATGACACATCCAAGTTTCAATAATAATAATAACTAGTACCCACAAAATTTTTATATTGTGCTTTCACTTGTCTTAATTTTTTCTTTTCTATTAATGTATTTGCTCTGACTATGCCAGTCCCAATAATTATAAACTTTTGACGGAAACGAAAAACAAAATCAAGTAATAGGTAATGAATGTGTCAAAAATTACTGACTCAAAGAAAAATAGAATAGAGAGAAAAGTCTCACCTTAAGGACCATTTCTACTGTGAAAACGCCAGTGAAAGCGTAATCCAAATAATTAAGGTATTCATTCCACTGTGAATGCTCGACGACGGGGTCTTCTGCGGCTAATGCTATACTACTTAACGTAATAACCAACATGATGAAGAGATCAAAGTATCGCAGATTCACCACCCTAAAACGAATTAAAATTAAAAGATGATCAAAATTGACATTATCAACCTCATCATGAGGAAATCCAATAGTGGTTGTAACTTACCAATGAGCACCTCTCCGAACACTATAAAAACAGACAGACACACATTAAAGTCTGGACACAAACAAAGATATGAATAATAATAAAAATGGACGTACAAGTTTGTTGGTGAAAAGATGAACATGGAAGAATAGGGAAGCATAGGCTTTGGTCCACTAGGTTCATCATCTCCATCTGGTTCAGCAAGCTTGCCTTTTCCACCATCAGCGTCCGCTCCGAGAATCCCCAATTCTTTTTGTAATTCTAATTGTTGTTTCTGAAGAAAAATGACAAAATTATTGTAGCCAGTCACATGAATTTTTTTCAGAAAAATACACTAGATTAAAAGATTCTGACCTCTCTATCCTCTTCTTGTTGTTCCTCTTCTGCGGCAGTGAGTTCTTGTGCGTTGGCCAAATTATCGACGGCAATAGCCAAGAATACATTAAGTAAAGTACTGTCAAATAAATAGACAACATTAGTATCTTTTTGATATTACATTAGTCCGGACGCAATAATGGCTTTATGTATATAAGAACAAATTAAGAGATTATTATGGTAAGAGAGAAAAAAAGTTACTTACTAGTTACCAAATAGTACTAAAATTATGAAATATAGACTGTATATCATTCCAGCGCTGCCATTTTGAGATTGTGACTGGATCCCTTGGTACATGACTTCATTCCAGTCCTCTCCCGTCAGGATCTACACAATCATTTTGTAAAATTGAGTTAGTGAAATCTACACACAACATATTTGTTTAGATTTAACATATTCTGGAAGAAAAAGTACACGTACTTGAAAGACCGTAAGAAGTGCAATTGGGAAAGAGTCAAAGTTATTAAGTGGCGTTCCTTCTGTAAAATCCCACAAAGGAGAAAGTCATTTTTAGTAACATACACTTTATATTGTTAATGTACAAACTAATGAAATGATGTACAGTGTACCTGGCAGATTGAAGGCTCCACCGAATAGTTGCATTCCAAGCAATGCGAAAATAAGAATGAATAAGAACAAGAGGAATAGCAGGGAGATGATGGATCTCATCGAACTAAGTAACGAGATGACGAGATTTCTAAGGGACGACCAGTACTTGGTCACTGTTAAAAAAATTAATTGCACACATGATTAGATTTAACCTGTTCATTTTACTCATTTTAATTGAAAGAGAAATTGAAAAAATTGAGAGAGATTTACCTTTAAAAATACGAAGTAGACGTAGCGCTCGGAGAACAGAGAGACCAAACGAAGAGTCTGGTAATAATAATAAGTGGACAGAAAGTTGTTGTTACATTTGTGGGAATAGTGCAAGATCAATATAATTAACACTCTGGCACATAATTATGTTCACAGTATGCAAATATATCATTGTAGACTGCAGAGGACATGGTTATGTCTTCAGAAATACATTTCGTATTTTATTTAACCTGCCAAGAATTATATGACAACAGATGCAATAATAATTATTGTTATTGCACAAATCGAAAAAGCAATATTGTTTTTATTGTTGTGGACGAAAAGGGACTCCTTGAGCACGTAGTTGACGAACAAATAATTCTTTCGTTCCTACACCCCATTCTGAATGAACTGCAATAATTAAAACAATTGAATCATTACACACTTGAAAATACTATCGTACTATGAAATTATTTGTTACAAATAAAATTACCACTAGGTTCCTGGACAATCTTATTTGTCACTGCACATATGCCATTCGCATAGAACTTGAGATCCCGACAAGTCTCTAGACTCTCTGCTGCTGCAACAACTATCACATTCGGATAGTCATCATCTTTCCCCTACAACCACAACGAATTCAACAAATTGGACATAAATTAAATAATAATATTATGATGAATTCACTTACATCATACATATCTTTTGACTTGTGTGTGCAGCTACCACCACCCTTGAATTCTTGACCTGACAGGCGAATTTGTGTTTGAATGAAATCAAAGGGATTCTCTCCTGTTGTCACGATGAAGTGACCCATGGCTGTGATTGTCTGATGTTGTGGAAGGAACGGAACATAATACAAAACAGCTGGAGCTGTAACAAAAGAAATTAACAAAATTATGCAATAATACGTATACATATGATAGTATGTAATAGCAAATACCAAAACTACCTTTGTATTTTTCCTCATTAAATGTGTCCGTTGTAATTAGCTTCATCTCAGTATCCGTCTTCACATAAATTCGTCCTTTCAATTTCGTCACGACTGAACGCACCTTATTTTAGAAAAGAATTAAATCATGCAATACACGGAGAGACTTAAATACATGTCACTCTTATTTTACCTTCTTTTTGTAAATCTTGACTTTTTCCAGCTTGAGCTTAGACGCTAATTGTAATTTAGCCTGTAATAACATTATTATAAAATTTCCAAAAATATCATCAAATATTAGTTGAAAATTGACAACTCACATCCACACTAGCCTTAGTCATCTTGCTACTGCTCTTAAGCATAACGAAATGAGTTCGTTCATGTTTGTTTTCTCAACTGACCACAAAAAATTTATACATTTTAATTTCAATATTAAACTGAAACAAAAAACAGAAACAGATTATAACGAGACAGATTCAAAACAGTTTGTCCTTACCAGACGAATAACATTCTTTTGAGCATACACTACACCGATATTTGCCATTGTGAAGGCGCATGTGTCCCTTCAAAGATCCTAACAGTCATAAAAATGCATTTACATACATGCAATATTCATATAACATGTAAACACATACATATAATTTCACTAGTCGTCAAACTTACTTGGATTAGGGCAAACTTTTGGACACACTGGACAAGTTTGTGGATTATCTACGTGTAGTAGTTTCTTGTGAACTTTCAGGCCGTCTGAAAATTTGTATTACAAACAGAGAGTTATAAGAGTCCGATGTCATTATATATTTGTTTTTACAATTGATAGAAAAATAACTATTTATTTGGTACTCACTTTTAGTGCTGCAAGCTTTACTACAAACATCACATAGATACGTTTTAGACTCATGGACGAGCTCCACATGTCGTTTTAGAATTCCTGCAAATAGTTACAAATATTAGATAATAATGAATATTTAATTAACCTGATAGTCAAATGTATTTATGTAAAGTAACGTACCCTTTTCAGTATATCTCGCACCACACTCTCCACATTCGAATGGCCGGTCTTTTCCATCAGTGTAGACTTTAAGTTTTTCGACAATATTCCCTTCAAACTCTTGACTATCCGCCTCATACTCTACAGCTCTCTTTACCGTGATTTGACCAGACTTACTCATTGGAACGACTAGTTCTGTTTTTAAAACAAACAAAATGTTTAATATTTGTATTTTTATGAAAATTAAAAGGTATCATATTCTTTGACAGAAATTAAACTAAAACCTAAGTACTCACCATTTGTACTTGAAACCGGCTCGATCGACTGTTCATTGTTTGTAACATTTGATGCCAAAATCAATTCATCCACATAGGACTCCAAACACGTAAGCTCTTTCAGCACACTGTAGACAGAGAGAAAAGTTCTATATCAAACTACACACACACATGTACTAAATAGGAAAACTATTTTACTTACTTGACATTGCTGTCCTCGGTTTGCGTCGATGTACTAGTCAAATTATTAGATTTTCTCTCCTTTAATAGCTGAAGAAAATAAGTCGCGAAGCTTCTGTCAACTTTCGGCAGCCCAAGTTTTTCAAAACAACGACTATATGCTCTATCCAACACACTTGTGTAAAAATCCATGTCAAACTGTTTGTTTAACACGGAAACTAACTTACTACCACCGGATTTTGACGACATGACTACCACTAAATCTGACGACGAACTATTTTCGTTGTCGGGGACCCACTCAGTTCAGAAACTGAGTCGGAAGGATAACGCACTGAAAACTGCAGCAAAGATTGGTCAGACTCAGTTGTATTTCCTTTGTACTTGCAAGGGCACCTTGCTGAGCTTTGTCTTTTACCTCCATATATTCTAAGTG
>WJFB01001388.1:0-32235 GCA_009870185.1 Pygmarrhopalites habei | reverse complement strand
TAAAGAGAGAGTGAGGAGAAATACATAATTAATAAAGTATTTTTGAATTGACATTATTGATTTTGTACAATAACTAAATCCATTTACACATTACCTGACGATTGTGTACATTTTCTAGATGTTGTATACATTCTCTAGATATTGTGTACATTCACTAGGTATTGTACACACATTAGCTACTCGGTACACATTAACTCCATCATATATAAAAATAATATTACAAATTGTTGTTCTTGACTTTACTTAATAATATATTAATGAATTGTTAATTATTGCTCTTGTACACGGAAAATTTGGGCAGGGTGACTCAAAAGAATCTCGAAGAATTATGAAAAATTTCCAGACAAAAAGTATGTACAATTGCATATCAATATTTATGCTACGAGTTGTATGTGTGTGAGTGAGTGAAAGCACTCGGCAGAACTTTCTACAAGGAGAAAAACTGACAGATAAAAGACATGAGAGGAAACCTTATCCTTATTGTTATGTAATTGACAAGGGAAAATTGTTATAAAAATTAAACTACTGTATTTGTAAAAGGAAAAAAGTCATTCTGTACGTTAGACTGACTGTTTTTGTGCTACAAACTTTCTTATTATGTCAAAAACTGCAATAATGAGCATATCAAGCAAATATTTAAAACAACAGTCTATTTACACTCCCATCTATACATTCACACCCACACAACACACACACCAACACAATCAATGGAGAATTGTGATAGACATTCCTTTCCTCTTATTCTATAAGTAACACATAATTTCCTCATCATCAAAATGGATCCATCCATCCACAAGGAATCCACAAGGGTCAAAGTCCCTTCAATGGTCATAAAGAAGACGAGGAGGATTGACCTGCTTCATTAAAACTGAACTTATATTCATACACACAGAGAGTTTCCTTTGAAATTGTGCAAATTCAATCAAAAACCAAAAGTGATTTTCAAAATGCTTTTCCCACATCCCCAAAATATAATAATCTACTATTGACTATGGAGAGTCCGACTCCCTTGTATCCTTTTAAAGAAAACTCTCTGTGTGTAACCTTAGGCCATAGCTGACTGTTGTAATACAAGAAAAAAATATATTATGTACAATTGTTAACTGACTATTGTTAAAGAGGAAGAGGAGGAAGCAAAATTAGATTGTAGAAAAAGGGAAGGGAGGAGAAAGCGGTGAGAGGAAAGGTGAGAAGAAGGTTTGTGTAAGTTTGTATAAAATAAAACCTAAATAAAATACTATAGCTAAACTACTAATACATAAAAACTATGTTGTTGTTTCAATGGCCGTTTAATCGCCATGCAAAATGCAAAAAAATGATGATGATGAAATAAAGTATTAATTCAGGACAATCAACACATTTTTTTCTCTCTGAGAATTTCTTTTGGGAATTGAGGACACAATAAGAACCACTCGGTTCGATTCGGTGCATGAAAAAAAGGAATGGAATAAACGTGGCTTTTCTCATTTGCTTTCCCTGGAGAAAGTATTTTGGAAATGATCGTTTGGAGTCATGTGGTCAGTCCAAAATAAAACTTTCTCCTTTAATTTTAGAATCAATCGAGTCCGTTGACGTCCTCCGAGCGTGACGTGACAAAAAAATTTTCCTGGCCTATTTACATAAATGTTATTTGTCCTCTGACAGATCCTGTGCTCACAATGAGTAATGTAGGTTTGTCGTATACATTATTGTAGCCAAGGTTTTCTTTGCTAAAGGGAACCTCACGGAATTTTGAGAGAGGTTTGTACATTATTGGCACTTTACTCGTGTGTGTGTGTGAGTTCGGAAGTGTGAATTTTTTATTTGAAGTCACAACTTTTTGGATGAACGATGGTGAGTGTAGTTTGAAAGAGGTCTTGTATCTGATTGGACATAAAAAGAAGTTTTTTGCGAGCATACCTAACTAATGACATATGCATATTATAGGGAGCTGTGGATGTAAATTAACCTTGGCTATACACAGCATAAATCTATGAGGCTGGAGACTTTTGGAACGAACACTGATTTTTATATCGGCCCATAAAAATGGACTTGAGATGACAATCAACTCATTTAGGGGTCCAAGGTGTGCATATAGCTGTTTTTTATAACATTATACGAAACATTGGAAAGTAGCATGTACCTTACATCAATATACCTTTTGCTTTCACTGTATTATTATGCAATCACCCTCCCCCCATTCATTTGACTCTGTCAAAATTTATTGGGGTTTCTCTCCCCAGGTGTAATCGGTCAGGACGAAAACCCCCCTCCTCCTCCTTTTGACATTCTTCCCACCCACCAACCCACACACAAATCAAATTCTGTCTTGGAAAATACCCAGAAACGTTTTCTTGTTTTTGAATTTTGACCTCAGAAAATTTCCAAAATATTGCCGTAATCGAATTGGAAGAGAGAGAGTGTGTGTGTGATAGAAAAATGTGTGAAATGGATTCGTCGTAATACCCAGAAATTAATTCAAAAAAAATATTAATCCCAGTTGCCTTTTCAATTCACCTTTTTCATCATGAACAAAGTAGGAGCTGTGGAGAAGATGTAAGTATATTGGAAAATGGTTTTTCATGTGGGATTTTGAATTACACAATATTTTTACACTAAATATCTACTCAAAATACGTAGGAAATTAGGAGCCACAAAGGATTTTCAGCCGGGGACAGCCATGAATGCCACATCTACTGTAGAGATTTCCATATCGTGCCGGTATACAGTAATAAAAAATGCATAATTTTGGGGATTAAACGTGTTTTTATGTAATAATTCTAATGGAGGACTTTTATTAATAAAAAAGGAATTTAGTGAACAAAGATGTGCTTTCAAAATCCGATCCGATTTGTGTCATCTATCATAAGCCCATGAACTCAAAGGGATGGGTAGAGATGATGCGGACTGAAATTCTTCAAAATAATCTCAACCCAGATTTTGCTAAAAAGGTTTCATTTTTTTCAAATTATGACGAGAAAGTAAAAAATGTGCATATATAAATTTTTTGTTGTTGACCTCTCTCTCAGTTGACGATGGAGTACAGATTCGAGCAGTCTCAAAATGTTCGGTTCGAAGTGTACGATATAGACTCACCGACAAGCATCCTTGGTGACCAGGATGGAATCGGATACATTGAATGTACAGTGGCCAATATTGTGTCAGCTGGGGCCAACGGTTACAAACAAGATCTCCTTTCTCTCACCGACAAACCAGGAGGATCGAATGGGAGTATCATTCTCACAGCCGAAGAATTGGCTTCCCTCAAAGATGAAGTATAAAATTATTTTAACAAACTGTGCTTAAAATAGGATTCTCTAGCAAGATTAATGTATTGACAGGTCACACTACAACTGAGTGGTTACGGTATGGGTTCTTGTACCACTTGCCTCACCACAAAGTCATTCTACACTCTTTCAAGGATAAATGATGCAAACAATTTCCTGATCGTTCATCGATGCAAAGAAGTTCGAGGAGCAAATCCACTCTGGCCAACCCTCACGATCAGTGGTCGAAGCCTGTGTAATGGTGACAAAGACCGACAACTCCGGATTGAGGCTTATCGAACAAATTACAAGGGAGAGGATGACTTTGTCGGCTCTTGTTTCACAACCCTTGAAAGAATGTCAAGCATGCTGGATGGCTGTTTACAACTCACGAATAGAAATGGAGTGGTTCGTCCGCCATTTTGTTTCTCTCACACATGTATTTCGAGTTTATCCATCTTTTTTTAATTATTTTTTTCTTGTGATAGACAACAAAGAGTTCAGTGTCCGTGTTGGGCTGTTCAATAGCCCCGGTTTTCACATTTCTCGACTTTATCCAAGCTGGGACTCGAATTCATCTCTGCTTCTCCATTGATTTTACAAGTGAGGATTCCTACAATTATTTCATCCATGAAAATTTGTGAAATAATATCATTATGTGATGTGAAGGCTCCAATGGAGATCCAACTCAAGTTACTTCTCTTCACCACATCTCTAAAGACTCAAAACAATCGAATCCATACGAACAAGCAATTGAGGCCACTGGACTCATCATTAAAGACTACGACAATACGGGGATTTTCCCAGTAAATAAAAATCCAAAAACTCTCCATTTTTTTAACCGAGAGAGCGAAAGAGTTAATAATTTTTATTTTTTGTGTAGGCTTTCGGTTTCGGAGCTAGAATTCCTCCGAAAGGAGCCACATCCCACGAGTAAGATTCTCATTTGTCAAAGGTCAATGACCTTTGTGAACGAATATGTTAATAGTTGACTACATAATTTTAATTCCAGGTTTCCCGTGACCCTCGCAAGTACTCCAAATTGTAAAGGTATCAGCGGAGTTCTCCGAGCTTACAGGTAAAAACTCTTACCATTTATTTCCAGGGCCATGACTAAAGATCAAATTTTGAGTTGATCGAATTCTATGAACAGACAATGTATCAGTCGAATTCAACTCTTTGGACCCACCAACTTTGCACCAGTAATAAATCGTGTGGCAGCCATGGCTGCCAAAGCTGGAAGGTCAGGTCAACATTACTACGTCCTAGTTATTTTGACAGATGGTGTCATCACGGATATGCCACAGACTAAAGAAGCCATTGTGAATGCAGCTGGTTATCCCATTTCCATAATTATTGTCGGAGTTGGGGAAGCGGGTAAATTAAAAAATAAATGAACTGCTTGACTCAGTATAAGCAATAATTAACTGAATTATTCTGGGCAGATTTCTCGTCAATGGAAGAGTTGGATGGAGACGAAGGGACCGTTTCCTATTTGGGGAGATATGCAGAGAGAGATATAGTCCAGTTTGTGGCCTACAGAAGTGCCGAATCGTGGCTTCACCGAACTGGAGAGACGACAGCTAATAATCTCAATAATGGTCAAGGTCCTCCACCGGCTTTCGGAGGACAAGGGGTACCCAATATTGGCAACACTGGGGGTCGGAAGGAGATGACCAATCTGATGGCTCAAGGGCAATTGGCTGAAGAAGTGTTGGCTGAAATCCCTGATCAACTTACTTCCTGTAATCAACTTTCACACGTTTTTATTCCCATTCTATAAATTTGTTAATTCCTTTTTTATAATACAAAATTGTTTTTAGACATGAAAGGAAGAGGAATTCAACCGAATATGGTGGTCAAGGAAGAAATGACCAAGTTGGAAGAGATATTTTCCCTCGCGACTGAAACTTCCGATGCAGCACAAGTTGTGAGAACTGCGTCCAATGTGGATCACTTCAGGCAAGCCATGTTGGAGAGGGAGGAGGAGGTCAAAAGGAGGAGAGAGGAGGAATTGAAAAGACAAGAAGAAGAGGAGAGGAAGAAAAGGAGTAAACTTAATATTTGGAATATATTCTCCATCCTAACTCGAAGTCGAAATAAAATGAAGGCCAAACCAAACGTCACACAACAACAAACAGTCCTCAATGACCCTTCCAACTTGACAGGCCAAGGAGCAGAGACCACAAACTTGGGACCCTAATTCAATCATAAGCAGGGAATTCCATTTTTTGAAATCCGATGGCCACAAAGTATTAACCTTATATACTTATAATTATGAAAGGATGGCAACATTTATTTTTCAAAATACAATTTTGTAACGAATTTTTGTAACGAACATGGGAAATTATAAAAGAAGCATCAGCCTTATAAATTCTGATGTTTCTTCTTCGACTGACACAGCGTGTTGTATGCTGGGTGTTACACTCAAACTCGCAAAATAAAATTGAAGATTTCAAGTCAGATTTTTCTACGAGTGTAATTTGTTAAAAAAACACGGAGCGAAATATTTGCGGTTTGTTTTTGGTCCAGAAACAGACTGACAACAACAAATCATTTTATTCTCTACCCGAATCACCAATCCTTGAAATTTTCATCATTACTTTTAAACTTGTAGACTATGACCATTTTTATCGACTGGAGGAATATTAAGTCCTGGATTCATTGTGAAAAAGTTGCATGGTTTTAGTTTGAATCCACATGTCCTATTTTTTTTTTAAAAACAAAAAAGAGAAACGTTTACAATAATTGTACCCAATTGTTGGATTCCCATATGCGGTATATTTACTAATTAAAGAAATGACTCACTCTACGGGCATGACCGGATAGTCTTCTACACGAGGGATGTGAGTCAAACCAAATGTGTGCCAAATGACAATGTCTTCTGAACTTTCACTATCATCATTTTCACAAGTCCATTCCTCTACTCCTCCTCCTCCATTACTCTGATTCACATAAAATCCAGCAGCATAAATTTGACCATCTTTGTATGGGGTCATCCACATTGAATTTGTGGAGAATCCTAAATAAAAATTGAACCATGAAATTTATGTATCTTTATACTAATTCTATTTCAACTTGGATAATATTTATACCTGCCCGTTCTCTAATCTTGCTCCCTGGTTTAGCAATGAGTGTTTGAGAATTCTCAGGAATTAATTTCCAGGCCGCTGGTTTCTGTGTAATTTCATTTACGGATGCTGGATTAAAAATTTTCCAAGTTCTCGTGGTGAAAGGAGAAATTTGACTAGAGTCTGGATCATTATTCCTAAATTTTTTCTCTTCGACTGTGAACCCTTGTCCAAAAGGATTTTCCTCAGAACCCACTGCCCCTTCCAAGGGAACAACGTCTTGTGTGGTCACGGAATTTTTTAACCCATCAATCATGGTGTCCAATCTCACATTAAAAAGATGTTGATGGTATTGACCAATGACATTAGGAGCAATTATTGTTCCATACTTTGGGTCAATGACCTCATCAGCAACCAAATTTGTTGACAAAATCCCAGTAGCCTTGACCTCATAGGAAATTGTTCCATCTTGGGTGAATTTCCAGTAAAAACCGTATTCGTAGTTGACCACTGTGACTATAAAACTGATGATGAGAGCTGTTGATCGAACTACCGTCACAGATTTTGTTCGGTAATTGCTGTGTTTCCAAAGAACACCTGTCCATTCAAATCAATTCATTAGGCAATTATCTCAAGTAGGTAATTTTAATTCAAAATTACCTGCATCTTCTTCATGTAAACAAACTGCATTTGGAATATGAACAGCCTCTCCAGCATGATTGTTCAAAATGGCATCGAAATATTTAATTGTCCCCAGACAATCGCATCCAAGTTTCAAGGAATTGACACAATAACCCAGGCTGCTTTCTCCCACGTCAAATGCCTATTCCAATTTTCAGTGTTAATACTTTTTCCAAAAAAATAATTGGACTAAATTCTTGTATTTATTTACTCACACATTTCCGATGAAAAGGTGACCTAGGATCTGCATAGGGGACCACCATTTCGGAAAGGGCAGCTCGGTATAGTAAAGGTCGTACTTTGTCCCCATCTTTGTAGCTCACGTTGTGAAGGACCAATCCTTCTCTCTGATTGAAGCTGTCAACAAATATTGAAATGAATTTATGCAGTTTTATTATGATTTATTTTGTCCTCACCTGAGACGAAATTTGAAATTTTGCCAACTGACTAAATTCCCATCCACTTGGAAATTCGGACCTTCGGGTGAGGAAATGACGAGAGGTTTCACGGGTTCTCGGTAAAAATCTGGTCCTATTAATTTGGGCTCGTAATTACCAGAACTTTTTGGGAGTGTCAAGGGTTTGTCAGTCCTCGCTTCAAAATCAGAGTGGGCCGGCTGTTCCTCGATTCGAATTAATTTCTCCGAGAGAATGTCGAAAACTAGGGTCGAAAAAAATTAATTTCAGAAAAATTTCCAAATGACTCTATGCCAAAGTTGACTGACCTGGGATAAAGTTCAAGGGATGAGCGTAATGGTTGTCTTCTGGAAATGTCTTGAAGTACATGAACATTTGAGCAATTCGACGGTTCTCGTAACTCGGCACCTCACCGAAAAATCCAAATGGCCTTTTGGAAAATCATTTATAATTAGAAAATATAACATTCTACAACTTTAAAATATTAGCAAATATATATCTAACCAGGGATCAGCCACAATTGAGGTCATGTCATGAAAACCCAGAGCTCGACATCTTTCCTGCACAGTGGGATTCTCCAGTGTCAATTTTTCCAGTAAAATACATTCGTCTGGTGTAAAGGTCGTTTGACTTCCCGGGGGAGCTTTCGTGACGGATTCGATACTCTTTTCAGTGAGATTAATGACTATTTCAAAGACAGAGCCAGTCTCTTTGACAATGATGACTGTGAAGGACTTTCGGTCAATTTGGCTAAAATCTTCTTTCCCCTCCGCCTCATTCTCCAGGATTAATTGGGGAAATAATACATTTTTTGGAGGCTCCAATCGAGTGATGGAATTGAAGATGAGTTGTTGACCGGGAAAATGTTCCTTTATCACTTCACTCGATTCTTTAATCTCTTGGGCTGTCAAAGGGTCCAAAGGGTGAAGGGCCATGATTCAAGACTGCTATTGTACTCACTTCTCAAGAGTTTTACACAGAGTGAAGGAATCGAGTAAGTTTGACTCTGAACTCCAGCAGAGCAATAATAAGAATACAGAAATAGAAACAGCTGTCATTTTATAATTTTCATTATCTTCTGGATGTGTCCTTGAACGACCCCAGTTTCAGAACAACACACACATTAAATATGGATTTTGACCAACCAAGAAATTCAATACTCTGAGAATAAATGGGAGAGAGATTTGGATAGTGATAATCTGATGTCTCAATTTTAATTACTTGGACCATTCATCCAAACTTTCCATACGAAACCTATTAAATTATTATTGTGTTAAGAATTTCATTGCCAGAGTCTTTGTCATGTAGAACTAGAAAAAATGCATTCACTTCCAGGTCCAGTTTAGCTGGAAGGTTTTAATTATTTTCAATGCACTCCTAAAATTTAGCTTATGAATGGAATTTTGAATGGAATTCATACAATTTGTCATACAATATATATAGTAAAATGTGTACACTCGTCGTTTGATCGATGCTTCATCCTTCCCGACTAAAGCAGAAGTGTCTCATACGCCTATGTAGAACTGCCATGGTTACACACTCGTCAATCAATTTGAGATTATTTTTTCACGGTTCCGCTTTCACCTTTCGTGACATGAGGAAACGATCATCGGACAGATCAATTGACTTGTCAAGGAGTTTCAAAGAAGTGAAATCTGATTACAGTCAAAATGGCAAGTAAAAGTGGTTTGGGAAGTTGCACATTTTGGGGTCTAACTCCAGCACTCAACCTCCTCACTTTCCTCGGTTTGTTCATTTTAATTCCTCAAAATTTTTAATTCCAGAACAATAGTTAGCTATTTTAAATTATTTTCATGTGTGTGTCTCACTTGTTTAGATGACAACACACTGATAGAGGCGGATGACAATGAGAAGGCCATTAACATTCTTCTCCTGGGTCAATCTGACTGTCGTCACATTTTCAAAACGATGGAGGAACATCTCAACTTTAGCAAAACCAAAGACGTCAAAATTAACGTAATGCATTCATATGGATGTGCGTGTGTGAATTATTTAAAATCAAAGTCAAATCAATTTATTTTATTGGTTCAGGTATACATTGTGGAAAACAATATTGAGTTGTACGCCCGTCAACTTTGTTTCTTGACCCTGGCTTGTCAACCACTGGAAAAAATTGGGCTGTACGAAAAAACTAGACAATTCATGGAACTTTTTGGGAATATTTACCTCCGACCTCGAACTCAAGCCACTTTGATCCGTCTAGCCAATCAATTAATCAAGTAAGAGTCTAAAGTAAATTCCATTCAAAAGCAAAATTCAAACGGGTAATAAATAAATTCGTCATCCTTGTTTGTCCAGGATGATCACGGACGATCAATTCATGTCTTACGAATTGCCCTTTGTCCATATATCTGAATTAAAATTTCGGGAAAGGGATGCCCTCGCCGAGATTTTCAAGTACTGGACAAACTACTGTGACAGTCGGAAGGAGAATTTGACAAACAAATGGTAAATACACATGGACGAGTCCAACTCTTTAATTACAATTTTAGTAAACAGATTTTTTTTAAAAAATAGGGACAAACGAGTGCGTTACCATCTGGGCACTCGTTACGATAGCCGAGTCCGAATCTTTGACTGGGATTACCACATGAGACTCCAGGAATTGGATGCTAAAATAATTTCCTCTGCCGAGTACAAAAATTGGCGTGGAACAGGGATGGCTTTTGTTGACCTGGACTCGGACTACTCTCAACCAAACGTGACTCTCATTTCGGGTGCCTCATCCACGACCAGCACCCAAAACTTATGTTTCCTCGGAGAGATCGTGACAGGGCCTTTCATAGCTCATGGGATTGAGTGTGATGACAAGACAATGTTGGAAAAGTCAAATGATCAATACAAAAAGAAATCTGGGGACGTGACTCAACACAATCTGGAAAAAACTCTGGACACCATCAGCAGAACAAAGATTGGACACGGTAAGGAGGGTAATGACAAGGGTCAAATTATTGACGGTAGTGGAGATGTCAAAGGGTCAGGAGTGTCCAGTACTGCTAGAAGACATCAAGAAAAAAGTCTATCAGACATTTTCAGCATTCGTTTCCTCCCAATGGAGTCTGCTAAACATATCCAGTTGAAATCTCAATTCCACAATAAATTCCAACTCGTCTACTTCTCCAGTACAATGGCTCAAAATCTGACACTACAAATGACCCAAGTTTTTACTCCAGAAGCTGTCGTCATTGTGGAGGGTGTCAGGTAAGATATAAAGAACATACACACAGCTGTACAATTACTGAACGAAGAATAAATGTCAAATAAAATTAACAAGGAATTGTGTACTGTAGGTACACTCTGGAATTGAGAAAAGAACATATGTCCGCCTATGAAGAGAAAGTGGAGGAACTTGCCAAGAAAGTTAATTACTCCCGTTGTTCTGATGACAACGAAGCTTTTCATCCTGACTACCTCACTTTTATTCCACAGAGTCTGCAGACAGTGTCAGCAGAAATAGAGAGAGAGGAGGAAGGAGAAGCCAAGTTGGATACGGTGGTTGGGATTAAACCAACATCTAGTAAATCTGTCAAATCATCCAGAAAATCGAAAAGGAATGAAAAACATGAGGAGGAAGAGAAAGTGAGTGAGAAACAACAGGAGAAAGAGAGTGGGTCACCCCCACCGCCACCCGTCTACTGTTCCGATTCTTCGGAGGAATCGATAAGGATTTTCGAGTCCAGTGATCCCTCCAGAGAACCGAGTATCATCAATCTGAATCCTTGCCATGACAAATCCAATGATAATGAAGAGTGACTATTGTAATCTTTTACTTTCTACAGTTTTGTGTTATTGCTCAAAAAAATCCCTTCATTTTGTACCTAATTAATTAATTGATTCATAATTTGTGATGCCTTTTTTTGTTCTTGGCAATAAATTGTTTGAAAAATTAAATGGAAAATCATGTGAGCATTAATTAGGACTCATAGACAATTATGCAAATAATGCAGAATAAGCCAGAAACAAATTCACAGTGGAGTAATTTCTAAATGCGTAAGGATTTACAAATTTTATTACTTCGCTCTGTGACTCGGTTAATTTACAATTAATTTACATAAATTTGAAAATACATGTATAAAATATGGAGTAGATCGTGTGATTTATTTTGAAGGGATTCGATTCAGTAGATTGAGAAATTTGATGATGAATTCATTTTTGACTACCTTTGATCCGACCAGCCAATTGAATGTCTTTGGGCATGATGGTGACACTTTTGGCGTGGATGGCACAAAGTTGAGTGTCCTCAAAACGACTCACAATGAATGACTCACTGGCTTCATGAAGAGCTGCAAGGGCTGCACTCTGGAACCGGAATTGAGGATTCATTTCGGAAGAAATATGTTTGACGAGACGTTGGAATGGGAGTTTGGGGATGAGGAGTGTCGTCAACTTTTGAAAATATTTGATTTCTCGGAGAGCCACTGTCCCTGGTTTGAAACGACGAGGTTTTGGATGACGAATAGTTGTGTCATTCTTGGGTTTCTTTTACTTATTCTTCCATCTTGTGTGTACTGGAGTCCTCGGTTTGATTGCAATGGCATTTTCCGGACTGGTCTGTAGTCTTTATTTGGTTTAGAAATTCCCGAAGATGACTTGATAGCCAGTTGTTTAGGAGTAGGAACTCCCGAAGATGACTTGAAGGTCAGTTGTTTCTTCGTGATGGCCATGATGATGACTTGGACACACAAACTTTTTCTTCAGAAGGACACTTAACTTGAAAGTTTTGAGTGGAATGGAGGACAGAGTTGATGATTGCTGGGAGAGAGACTAATCTCAAATGGTCAATTTGTAAAACACTTTGAAATAAGATGGATAGACGAAGTGAGACAGAGTGAAACTTTTTTTTTATCTCTGTCCCAATTTACATGCAATGTCGGTGACACATGGAGACAAGTTTACATTCCAATTGAGTGGGAGAGAGAGACGAGAAAATTTTGCCAAAGGGATGTAAACATGCCTTGCAAATGCAAAGTAGATTCTATCCTCAGTTCCAGGGACTTGACTTGAATAAGAAATCACGAAAATGCTAATCATCCAGAGCTCTACAGATTCCAGAAGAAAAGATAAAATTTCGTTGTACATTTGACAGAAAATAGGGAAAAGATAAGTGAAACGTTTTCCAAAAATCAGAATGTAATTTCTCACATTTTAAATTAGCATAAAATCTTACAAACAATTTTTGAATACATTTCTTCAATTCTTTCTCCACCTGAGAAAATGTACTCAAAAGTTGTATGCAGAAAGCAGAGAACGAAAGAAAAACATGAAAAATATTCCAAGTTGCATACATGAGTCACTGTTCACGACTTTTGCTACAGACAGAATGGAGATAGACTATGGACGATGGACATCTCTTCTACTATGCAAATGAACTCTCTCTGTGTGTGTTTCTAGTACCATAGTTACACACATTTTGATTGACTGTTTCCAAAAAATTATTCAGAAAAATGAAGGAGGACCGTTTATGCATTTTTTTGAAGCGGGTGAATTGTTTTCGTAGGAGCTCTTTTTTGTTGTCCTCACTTTATGTCATCTTTGTTTTTTGTAGCTGAGTAAAGCTGTTGGAAAAATGTTGTTGTATTTATTTTGCATTTTGTATTAACTGTAGTATTAATTAGTACAAATATGAGTAGTAAAAGTAGAGCAAGTATAGCCAGTAACGAAGAAGAACAAAGTAATCCAGAGGACGGAATAGCCACCCACTCCACAGGATCCAATGTCAATACAAAAAAGGATGAAGATGTGGATGTGAATTCAGAGAAGAATGTCCGAAATGACTCACCCCCAGTTGAAGCTTCGAGTGAGCCCACAGTCGAAGTGGAGCCAGCCGACAGTAAAGTAGAACAATATTTTGAAAATCTTGTTACTTCCGGAGTGGAACTGAGTCGTCGACATGCCCGTCACAATTTCCAAGAAGAGGTGGATGGGGAAGACAGGGACTGGATTGATCGTAAGATATTAAATCACTAAACAAAATTTCATTCTTCATTCCATAATTTTATTTCATACGAAACAGCTCCGGACGTCGTACAAAGTCAATGGGAATTGGATTTGGCTTACCGCCGTCCAAAACAAGTAGACAGTAGTCAAGCCCATTTGAATGATGAGAGTGAGGAGGATGAAGAGGAGGAAGGTGAAAGTGAGGAGGAGGAGGATGACGAAGAAGAAGAAGAGGATGACTACGAAGCAGAACAGGCAAGACTCCTCGCAGCTGCGGAAGCAGCCGAAGTTTTAAGAAAGAAGAAAGCAGAGTTGATTGACCGATACGTCATGGCCAAGAAAGAGTACAAATTCATGATCAAAAAGAATGCCTACCTCCAGGACAAACTATTCAAAATTTGTCTGAGGAAAGGTTTCATCGAGGAGAATAAAGTTGGGACTGAAGAGGGACCGGAGAAAGGGAAAAAGAAAAAGAGAAAGTTTACTTTTGTCACCAAAACACTCAACCCTGGACCCCAGGACAATACAAATGAAGATTTACTGGATGACGAAGATGGAGAGGGTGACCAACAGGAAATGAAATTACCACCTCCCATCAACATGGGAGGAGTAGGAGGAGGATTAGGAGGAGGAACTAATACAGGGATCAAAACTTTCATGGAGGCAGCACTCGAGTCAAAATATGTGAAAGTTGTTCGTCGGATTTGGAATCAGGAAAAGTCAAAATTGAGTAACAATGACGTTCACGAGGCGAACCTTCAGAAAATTAAAGTAAGTTCTATTCTATACTCTGTCCGATTGTATCAAGATTAACAAAAAATTGATGTGAATGAAAGTGACTTTCTCTTTTACTAAAAAAATAGGAGAAGAGTGGAAAGTGGGAAGAAACTCACGAAGCAAAGTTTTTGTACTTGATGGACCGAGTGAGAGAAGCGAGTGAGATGGCCATTGACTCCAATACCGGTCGTCATCTTCCCCGTTGGGAAACAGATCAGTATATTGAAGAGATGACAAAAATCCATGCCAAACTATGTCGTACAATGGTCAAAATGTACCAAAATCGTCGTGGGATGGAATTTGCTCTGAAACTCTTGGAGGAAACGGAAGTTCAAGGAGAAGGACTCCAAATGTTAGAGTATGAACAACTCCAAGCTGAAAACTATTCACTCAAAGAAAAGTTGGAGGATCGTCAAAAAGATGTGGAAAATATTAAGACAAAGATAGCACACGCCGTTCAAATCCTAGCTCATTTCCGGGAGTGTGGACGTAAGCTAGAAATCGTACCATAACTGATGTCAACAACAGAGATGCTCAAAGTTTTTATGTTGCATTGTACATTTTTTATAACTAGACAAACTTCAGGAAAAGATGGATGATGGGAATTCCAAGTTGGCTCTCATCAATAAACGAGTATTTTTTTTGACTACTTTATATCAAAACATTTGTAACACACTAGTTATTACTCTTACGAATTTTACAATTATAGATTTACCAAGTGAGGGAAATCACGGATGTTGTCACACAACGTTACGAAATATTTAAAGAGGATGAAAGACAGTTGGTTTCCGAGTCTGGGTTGTTGGACAATACAAAACTTTTAAGGGATTTTGAAAAGACACACTACAATGTCTTGGATCTGAAAGAAGAGAAGAGAAAGTTACAAAAATTGCTGGCTGTCAAGGGGGGGGGGATGAGGAGACACAGAGTAAGATTAGGGATGTACAAATGAATCTTCCAGCTTTACAATCTCTAGCTAAGAAAGAGGAGGCTGAGAGGAGGGTCAAGGATGGAGGGAATGTGACAGAAGAGACACTGCCTGATCCGATGGAAGGGAAAAGGAAAAAGATTCGGAGACTTGAGTATCTCATCGAGAAATAGACAATTGATCCACCATCCAAAAGTAGATCCCACACTACAAATAAATTCAATAAAAATCCTAGACAACTTTCACTCGTTTCAAAGTCGTACAAATGTATTTAAAAATAAAAAACGAAAATTGGATTTGTTCAAAGAGTATTTTATTTATTAATTATGGAGGTTAAAATGTTTCTTTTGACAATGCCAATTGGAGGACGGGTAGGACTGCGATGGAAGACAAGTCGGCCAAGACAGCCTGAAATTAATGAGACAAGATTTTGTTAAAAGAATTTTAAATAAATTTTGAATTCCATTAGACTCACATCCACAGTTTGAGGTTGTTGAGCTTTAATCAAATTTTCACGTCGAATACTGAGGACTCCAACAGCAAAAAGTGGAAGGAGTTGGACGGAATTGTAGGCCAACATTAAATCCCATAATTGAAGGACCTGCTCTGCAGGCAAATAACCACTGAACCCTTTGACGAGCCATTTAAAAACAACTCGAAGTCTAGAAACACAAAATTTATTTTTTATATTTATAGTATACAATAGACTGGATTGCATGAACTGAGTCCTTAGTTATAAGGAACTCACGGGAGGAGTCGAAGGGATCTGAGGTGAAACCAAAGTGTAGTCTCGTGACGATGAAGTAATTTCTCAAATAGAATACAAAGTCCCACAATCCCATTCTCATGAGAGGAAATCTCGTGAAGTCGAAACCAATATCGGGTGTAGAGTGACCTGAACGTGAAGTACCTGCAAAATGGAACAAATAGTACATACCGTATTTCCTCTAATAGTACGCCCGCGTACTAAAAAATTTTTGAGACAGTTGTCGACAGTACGCGGGAGCCCTTACAATGTTAATTAAATGGAAGGCCCCCGCGTACTATTAGCATCCCGCATACTATTAGAGGAAATACAGTAGTTAATATTTACACCCTCGAAGTTGACGTTCTTGGACCTACAAAAAGTGCGAGGTTTTTTGTACTTTCGTTTATGTTTGGTTTTACTGGCAGCTGCCGGCTCATGAAAATTACACTTTAAGTCAACCATAATTAATTATTATCATGGCTCACCCTCAACCAGTGCTAAATACTGTTAGAATATTAGTGCCTGTGCGACTCACTATTCAAGTGCCAGTGGAAGTTGACATGTCAAATTCAGCTCAACCGGAAATAAACATTCCAGACGATGTTCATGTTCCTATTAGTCTGGAGATGCAGGATGCTATTAAAGCACAAATTCGTGATCAGTGTCAACAAGCCCAAGAACAACAACATCAGTCTAATATAATTCAAAATCAGGGTAAGATAAATATTTACAAGTGTGATCTTTTCAAATAAGATGTTATAAAATTAGGTTGTTTGTCAGATGATTCGAGATTTATATTTTGTGTGTGTGTGTGTGAATTACACAAAGAATCATAATTTTTTTTGTTTTATGCACCTCAATAGGTATGGGTCAGCAACAACAACAATTGAATCAAAATCCAGTTCCAGTCCCCATCGTCGACGAGTTTCCTATTCCAGTTGAGCCAAATGAAATTGACCCCAACATTCCACCTCATGAACCTCCTCTACCAACTGGACATGTGGAGTGGACATACATTGATGGCCAAGAAGAGGATATCGAGTTGAGTGAGAGAGCAAATGAGTTGTTAGACTACACTGGATGGCCTCATACCCCAACTTTTAGAAATCTCAAAGGTAAATCTCGACATTTTCGTGTCAATGGAGTTTGGTGGTGTATTTGTTGTGGAGCGTCTTTCCAAGCTAAAACACCATCTAAAATTTCGAGGCATGAAGATGGACCATTCTGTGACTACCGGAAGAGAAATAAAAATGATTGGTTCCACAGCCTTCTCCTTGAATTGAATGAGTCTCCAGATGTTCAAGATCCATTGAATCCTATTCTCATTTACAGACTGACAAGAACTGAAGAATGTGAACATTTTTATCAGTGCTCCGACAACCAGTGCGGGTTGTGTAGACTGACATTAGATGTTCAATGGATTCGATTTGGAACTTTCAATTTTCAACTACCCCGTCAAATAATTAATTGTCATTCTCGCTTCATTGTCTACCTAATTTTCTGTCTAAAACATCGTGGTGAGATGAGAATTGGATCATGCTCTGATGAGCTGCACACAAGGACTAGGCATTATACTGAAGATGGCCTAAACCCAAAAACAAAGGCCTTCGCAACACTCTTCCATGAGCATTTTGATCATCGTCACGTTGACTTAGCCTTTGCTGGATTGAACAACCCAAAAAATGTTTTCAAGGCTTCGGATATTTTGTCCGATGAAGAGACTCCTCTCTTCTCTGCCTGTAAAATGCACATGAGAGTGATTCCCCTACTCTACAGAATTGTCCTATCTGACCTATTGGCAAAATCTAGCATATATGGATGCTCATGAGGAAGCATTTCTTGGTCATCTACACCCCTCTTTCAATCCATCTGAATTTGCCAGCCCAATTGAGTCACCAGATCACGGTAACCAAGTACCACCTGCTGATCCATGGACCTGTCCTTTCATCACTCCAAATGGCCTGTGTCCACAAAATCTTCAAAAGAGATCTCTTCTTTGTGCTCACATAAAAAATGCTCATCCTCAAGTAATGTTGATTCCACCACCATGAAATAAAAATTACAAATCGAAACCAAAGGCCCTTTTACGGGCCACTAAACTCCAAGGAGCAAAATAAATATTATAAGTATAGTATTCTTAAAATTAATATTATAAAAAAGACATAGACAATAATTAAATGTCGAACTCATACAGACTCTCTGGGTCATCAAAGATGTAGCAGAGTGGGGCCACTACAAAATACAAAAAGTATGAGATTTCATTTCTAGAAAAAGGAAATTAATTATTAGGAGAAGGATTCTTACCATACATTGTGAATCCATGGAATGGAACGATTCCATTCCTAAAATGAGAGAGAATCTCATTTTTTAAAAAAAATTCCATAGCTATATAAAAGTGAAAATTGATAATGATTGACTGACGGTGGATAAATAACTGTCCCTTCTGTCCCTCCATGAGTCCCCTTCCCCTTGACCGTGGCTGTGAGTGGACTTTTACTACTCCTGTCAAACAAGTCTAGGAGACAAGTGTCACGACTGAAAATGAGCAAAACTTGGTACAGAGAGTCTTCAAATACAAAATATTGATCGTCATTTGCTGCTGTCAACTGGACATCCTACAGGAAGGAATGAGACAGACCCTCATTAAAATCATTGAATAATTAATCATAATTTTGTGAAGATGAGGACCGTACTTTGAGGATGAGACGATCAATCAAAAGTTCACATTTGACCACAGACTGTTTCAATTCTTGATAGTAATCTGAATGCTAAATGAGAAAAAGAAGAATGAATTTTCTTTCTTGAAATTCACAGTAAAAGTAATATTAAAATTATTAATTAATTTTAAAAGGGATTATACTTCTTTGGAGATGTTTGAGCCGAGGACAAGCTGCCACATTTTTGCTCGGAGGGCTGGAGGACAACCTTTCTTCAAATATTCTTGTGCTACTGGAGCCAAGTTCTTTGCAGCGACTAAAATAATTTGCTGTGTTAAAATACATTGTTGTTGACATGCAAAATGATTTTAATTTTTGATTACCAGTCTCTCCCAACTTTGTCCTTTGAATCTGAATCAATTTTGGGACTCCACAACTAATGTAACTCCCATGAAATTCCCCTTCAGAGTCAACCAAATGTCTTATGAGTCCGTAATGAGGTTCACCCGTTGTCAAGTCCGCAAACAAGCATTTCTAAAATTACAACCAATTTCAAATCATATTCAAATTGTTTATTTCAAATCAGTTAGTTAAAAAGAAAGTTACCAATTCTCTCAACGTTTTGACTTTAATGGGGATGGATGCTAAGGAACTCCATAGTTTTTCCGCACTGAAAAATTGTCACAGGCGAAAGAAAGTTAATTTAAACTTTAAATATGTACCACATATAACTTTATTTAATCTCTCACCAATTGAGATGGTAGTTGGGACTAGTTATTTGTAGAATACAGTCTAGAAAATCTTTTGGAGAGTAAACAGGACGGAACCGGGACAAGTCAACTTCCCACTGACTCAATTCCGTCCAATTTTCCAGGATAAGTTCCTGTTCCGAATTTAGTCTGCCACGAGCCAATGGAGCACCCAAATCATTCGCCATGGACAGGACTGACTTCCAAATCCGTGACTCCCATGATTCCTTCACATACAGTATAAATCTTTAAACCCCGTCTTTTACTATCTTGTACCTTAATGTGTTGCAAAGAAAGAAAAAACTTTCACCTGGAGTCGTTTCATGTAGTCCAACGGTTCAGAAGAGAAAGGTTTGAAACCAGAACATTTTTCTTTGAGCCAATGATAGACCATACTTTCCCCCAATACAATTAAGAAAAAAGAAAGATTAAATCACATTCTATTCTTCTGACAAAAAACACACATTAACACAAAGTGTACTTACTTACGGAGTTTGATGTCCAAATTCCCACTCTTTATTTGGTAACGTAGTGTATTTTTAAAATCAATTATCTTGACTTCATCCGACGTTGCTAGTTTCTGTTTTATCAGACGACAAGAATAAATGTCTCAAATATTTACAATAAAAGTGTGTGGAAACTACCTGGAGTTCATAGTAGAATGACTTGTACTGTAAGAGTCCTTTGACTTCCAGAGAGATGCGGGATGCGAGGAGATGTAAATTCACCTCCCCCGTCCCCCGCTCCATTACACCTTTCTCTTAGGTCAATTTGGGAGGATATGCATTGACCTCTTTTTAAAACCGAAAATTGTATTAAACATTTCTCTCCTCTCCAGAAAAATGAGTTGCCATTCGAGAGCGGAGGATAAGTGTGAGAAAATATCGATTTAATAACGTTACTATGCATCCCTTCTCCCGGATTGTACATACGTCAAAGACTCATCTATTCCCAACAGAGAAATCCTAGTTTCATTTAGGAACTTTCATAACGAGACCCAAAAATTACTAATAGTCATGGGTGTTAAAGTTAATAGAGACGAATACTGAAAAGGAGATTAGTAACTGATTGGATTTTTAGTCCACAATTTTTTTTAAAAAAAATTACAAATTGAATTTTTTGTGGATAAACATTATAATCTAGTGTTTAAATTTTGAAATGTTGTTTAATTGAGTTTTTCCTTTGATGTTGTCAAGAAATAATTGGATGATTGTTTTGTGGAGCTGTTCCAAATGGTCCATTCAAGGAGAGAGAGAGAATCCTGCTGTACAATATGTACAAGTTGTACTGGATGAATCCTGTTCTGACCTTATTCTTATTTAAGAAGACTTTCTACCTTTAAAGGTAGAAGTAGAGTCTAGTAGTCCACATTTTAGAGATACAGTGTGAGAGACAGCTTTTGAAGAATGAATCAATAATTACATACTTGTCTTGGATGAGCAAACAAACATGGTTTCACAGTGGACAGGTGAGTAGCACTAAAACTCCTCCCTCCAAGTGTCTCAATTTATTTTCAAAGTTTGATCTTTCCAGTCCAAGTAACGTTGTACCAATTAATAATAAATGAATAAATAACCTCTGTTCACATTCTGATGGGAGATAGAGAGTCATGTGTGTCCTTCATTGGTCAAAATATTTGATGTGAAGCTCTCCTTCTCCTTGTAATTACTACAGGTGAGGAAAAGTACATTTGTCTTCAGTCATTTTACAAAATAGAATAGCATAATTTTTTAAAAAAATAAGAGACAGAAAAAAGAACTTGTCACTCTTCTATGGAGTAAACTCTCCTACTGTATGTGTAATGGAGTACGAGGAAAAGATGGGTAGAAAAATAAGGCTGTTTACGACTGAGTTGGTAGTTAGATAATTGGATATTAAGACACAGCCTCATCCGAGACCCAAGCCTCAAATGGGATGGCTGGCTTAATGTTGTTGTGGCCTGGCCACAGCCTAATGTAATTTTTCATTGGTGGCCTCTGATCCCTTCATCTCCACTTCGACGTTTGTCAAATGAGAAATGAGAAATTCACTGCTAAAACAGAGACACTTGTACCAAGCAGTGACGCAGTTTTACATACTTTCTATGGAAAGGAAATTGGACACACAATCGATATCACAAATTCCCATTGTGTCAGTCTTTTTCATTTTATCCAATAACTTTCATTGGCCATATCAACCTAACATGTGATTTTATAATTTTATTTTAGTGTAGGATTTTCAGAAAATAACGTGTACTAAATAATTTTATTGTCTCACTACATATTTTGACACTACCGGCATTCCAATTTTATTACTGTATTTAATGATAACATGTTTATAAAAAGTAAGTTCCATCGTCTTTACAAAAAAATGGAGAAACAAGAACGATGTGCAAATAGAAAAGATTAGAGTGGACTTGATAGAAAGGTGGAATCTAATTCAGGTAGATTTTACAAGATGATACAAGAAATGATTCTAATCTAGACTGAACATCAGACAATTCTTAGGGGAACACAAAATCTTGACTTGACTACCACCATCAAGTTTCCTCAAGAAGATTTGTACTGAATTTATGTTTGCACGAAATGTGCGAGCTTGGAGGAAGAGACAGAGGAGATGATTAGGAATGGGAAAACTTGATTTGCATTGAAAAATCCACTCTCTGGTTAATATCAATACATGTTTGATATAAATGTACTGTACAACGTATATAATTAATTGTTCCAGTTACACAATCAAGAATCACGCACCCCTGTCTACCTTCACTGAACAAAGTCCCCTCATTTATTACCTCCTCATTTATAATCCCACAGGAGGAATCAATACTCAAATTGTTGTATGGTCACATTTGGAAGTCCCAGGACTTTGAAGTCGCTAACATTTCTCTCTCTAGCCAACGACTGGATTTTTACATGGCTGACCTACACTACTACAAAAGATGAGGATAAAACCAGTTTCGCAATAATTTATATTAAATTCTGATCAAATATCCCGAGTCGTCCTCAAGTGTGTGTTTCAAATGGAAGAAGGTGTGTATGGTATTTTGTAAAATGGTTTAATCGTCCATTAGCAGACGTAATTGCGAGGAGAAAATTCATTAATTATAATTGATCAAGAAGGGGGTCTGCTGGACCCATTAAAATTATTCATCATTTGGGAGGGAGGGAGATGAATGGAAATTTGTGTGTGTATGTTTGTTTTAATAGTCTTAATTAGTGGAGAGGTTTTATAGTGTGTCTCATGTTATTCCTTTTTAAAAGATGAGCTTGTACTTCATTTGAATAAATGAATTGGTAGGTGCTGACATGGATCATATCTTATAGATCCGATGATAATCTTATAGCTCATTTTACGAGGATTCCTCGTCGGGCAGTAATTTAGGCAAATTCAAGTACAGTCAGTTTTTTTCTCCTCTTCTTGTGAGCATGACTAAAGACAAATGGAACAGGCTCCAAGTGTGTTAAGTAAATGGAGGTCAAACTAGTTACACACGTACATATTCGTACATACTACAATCGTTGGTAAATGTCAGTCGTCAACCAGCGTCATGTTAAAATGTGGGATTTGGTGATCCATTTTTGCAATAGAGGTACAATGATGATCTACTCACTAGACAGAGAGGAACTACAAACTTTGTAGTGCATTTTCTTACTTACTTTCTTACTATTTCAGTAAATGATGGCGTATGCACAAAGGAGTTTGAAAAGTAAGAAATATGATGGAAACCTCAGAGTCAGTAAAAAAGAGAGTTACACAAATATTTGTTTGATGCTGCGGCTCCTTTACCCTCATCACTTGTCACACACACACACCCAGTCCACAGTCAGCAACACATTTAAATCCTACTGGTACCTCTTTCACCTCTTTTGTGCAAAATGTTTTTGCAAAAAAGTTAAAAATTCACACATTTCTTATTGACGCCCTTTGACTCCCTTTGATGATGACCTCAGTGACTCGAATCTGAGTCGGACATTTTAGTACATTTAGAAAACATCTGTACCTAAATATTTTAATATTTTTCTTAGTTAATAATACATCGTAATTACACTGTACAATTTACACGAAACTAGAACACCAACTGTACGTCTGAAACCCTAAAGTCGTCCATTTAATTAAAGAGTAAATAACACTATTAGCCCGTCACATCAATTCAGTCTTCTGTTATCCATTTTTTTGAAATAACAAAAATTTCAAGAAAAACTGGCTTTTGTCCATTTGACTCTCTTTCTGTGTACTGACTCAGGTTGTGTCTGAATGGGAGAGAAAGACTATTGTCCAACAATAGAAATTGGATTTTTCTTTTGTGGGTTCTGTCATTGGTGAAAATTGACGTCAAAATATAAGAGTTGAAGGGAGAAAAATATTTTCCCCTTTTTTTCTACTACACACACCAACACCAACACCACAATTAAATTATGGGGAAGATGACGATGGCGTGTGTGTGAGTGACAGAAGGGGTTGAATGTAACCTTGCAAGTGGGTAGAGGGTAAGATGGCAATAATCATTTGACGAACCACCGAAGGAAGTGGAGGGTGATCGTCATCGTAAAATGATTAAAAATCTGTAATGGTGGTTTGTATGGTGAGGAGGGAAGCCAAGTTACATTGTTGCGTGTGTGTGTTGCTGGACTGTCCTCGGTGGTTACTCTAATATCATCAACGTTACTTTTTTGTAGTCAAGAAAAATGAGAGAAAAAAGTTGTGTGTGCGTGTGTGTGACCAGTGCTGTTTTGCTCACTCTCTCTCTACTGAGAAGTTAGCTCGTCAGAATAAGGACTCAGGTTGTGGTGGTGGTGTGTGTGTGTGTTATTTTGTGATTTCTTTCCCCACAAACTTTTTAATCTCCTCCGAGTCGTATAATGTGAACTCACAGTTGGACAGGGATAATTAATTTTTGGACACCTCCCGATTTCACGAGAGGTGGGACAAACTCAAATATTATTGCAGTGACTAATTTGTGTTAAAAAAAACACTGAAAAAGTGACATGGCAAATCTACGGTCTTTCAGTCTGGGCTCCTTCCGGGGAACAAAGTGGGATTTGACAGGTTTCAATAATTCTTCCAGGAATTCCATTCATAATCCAAAGATTAACAAGTAAGGAACTTGATTAGATGTAATTGAATAATTTCATTTTACAATTGAAAATGGGTTTTTTGATAACTGGGGACAAATTAATTTAATTCCATTCTCTAATTATACGCATTTGACAAAGCAGTACAAACAATTCTATCAAGATTACAAACTTTAGAAAGATGAGTAAAGGGAACAGATAGAACAAAGATGTTTTTTATGATAGGAAGGAAAACTTGTCTGTTTTATTACTTTTTTCTCAAATTACTACAACTACGACATGATACAAGAATGTCAAGAGTCTATAGTAAACAAATTAAAAACATGTATGTAAATATTGGGTGCTTCATTTGTCTCTCAGTTGAAGAGAGATAATTGGGATTGTGTTTGGGTGACTAATGAAAATGTTCTCATAAAAAAAGAAGAGAATCCATTGATTTTTGTCATTTCGTTGTCACTTAATTGAATTACAATGTAGGATTCAAGATGAAATCCCTGATGAACATCGTGAAGCGACAGCAATGGAAAAATTTAAATTACTTTTATGGAAAAATTTCAAGATACAAACTCGACATAAAGTCCAAACGATTGTCGAGCTTCTCATTCCACGTAAATTAATTCAAATGCTATTTATTATTTAGTGTTTAGATGCTTCAAAATAAACATTTTAAATATAATTCGAATTTACAGTCGTCTTCACAATTTGCCTGGCTGTCATTCGAGTACTGATCGACTCGAACAAAATCCCTGAACCCACCATTTATGAGTAAAAGTCATCATCATTTCCATTAATTACGTGAACAATTGATGACATTCACAGCGTGATATTGAACAATTATTCTTTATTAAAAAGGGCATTTAGCTTAAAGGGTAACCCTCCTGATGTCATAAGGGACATAACGTAAGTCTTGAAAGTTGAAACTGCAAACCTACAGTCTTTTAAACTTGGAATAATGAATAATTATCTCTAAAATAGGAATGAATTATACTACACACCGTCAAATCGTTTTCTTGACGAGGTGAGTTAACTCTCTATCCCAATTTTTCATTTTATTCTTGAGACAAAAAAGGATTCCTACATGTTATCAGTTCCTTTTCTTCATGTTATTTTCTTCATAGCTTATGAAACGGATAAATCGGGATTACTTTGTTGCTGAAGGACTGAATTACACATGTAAGCGTGTGAGACAATTAACCTATTTTAATGAATAACCGAATGACTGAAGGATTTTTCAAAATTATCTTTTATAATTGTGGGATAGTCAAAAGTTTCCCATCCGAAGCAAAATTAGCGTTGGCGTACAAGAAATCGGTTGACGGATTTTCAGGCTCTGAAATAACATCCTCCTTCAACATCACATCAGCTGTTCTTGCTGGAATTGTCTTTAACAAGTTCCCCTCTGACACAAAAGTCCCACCCAATATCAAAGTAAATCATCCTTTAACAATAATGTATGTCACAACATCCTTCGCTGTTGATGGAGAAAGTTTTTTGTTTTCTCTTTTCAGTACTCGCTCAAGTTCCCGGCCTACCAACGAACTGAATTCGATGTATTCAGCGAAAGATTTATTTTCAAGCCTGCTTGGTTCACTGAGAGTATTTACCCACTCTTCAGACTCCTAGGGCCAAGGTCAGGGAAAAAATGGAGAGGTGGATTTCCTGGTTGGTCCTTCTCTTTCTAATTCACAATCTTTCCGTCTTTCAGTTAAAAAATGTGTTTGTCTTCTACAATTTATTTTCAATTATTGTGTGGAACAACAGGGTACTTTGCAGAAGGGTTCCTCTACCTTCAGGTGACGCAGTAGTGCTTTCACAGTGTATTTTCGAAAACAGTTCACTAAATATTTATTAATGGGTGGTTGTGTTTACAGAATGCGATTGACAGCTCGATCACAAAAATGTTGCTGAATTCGACGCTGAGACAGGAGTATGAAGAGTACGAAGTGAAGCTTCAACGTTTCCCGTATCCGAGCTACATCGATGATAAATTTGTCTTTGCTATGCAACTTTGGATGCCATTTTTCATCACGCTGTCGTTTGTCTACCCTGTCATGAATATCACAAAACAAGTTGTACACGAGAAGGAGACACGTCTCAAGGTACCAGTCATAATTCCATCTGTCTATCCTATTTGACCTACTAAACAATGTCAATTTTGAATGTGCATTTTTTTCATTTTCCAGGAGTTTATGAAAATGATGGGTTTAAGGTTTCAGCTCAAATTAAATTAAATTACATTTAAATATTGTATGACAAAATCAAATTCACTATTCTTTTAATTTGAAAAGCAATTGGCTTCACTGGACGGCTTGGTACATCAAATCTTTCTTGTTCCTCATTGGGTCACTCATTTTGATCACCATTCTTCTCAAGGTTATTTAATAAACTGAATAAAATGACTCACTAGTTAGATTTGAATGCCATTCATAATTAAATGTGATGGATACAGGTACAATTCTCCGGGAATCGTTCTGTTTTGACAGAGTCCAGTCCTGTCGTCATTCTCATTGTCCTCATCACTTATTCCTTCTCCCTCATTGGCTTCGCCTTTTTCATGTCTACTCTATTTTCCTCCGGTGAGATTTCTTTTATAATTAACTTTTCTAAATTCAGATTCACCAAATAATTTGACTTTCTTTTGAGATTAGCTAGCAGTGCTGCGACAGCTGCAGGCTTCATGTGGGTAATTATGTACATGCCCTACTCTTTCCTCTTTCCCCGAATCAATACAATTTCTCGGAGTACAAAAGTCTGGACATGTTTCCTCGTCGCCAACATCCCCATCTCCTACGCCTGTCAACTTTTCTCGGGTTTTGAGGGGACGGTAAATATTTTAACTCAATTTAAACTATACTAGCAAAAGATAGCAATGCATAACATGTTTTGCAAATGAATTTCACAGGGATCTGGACTTCAGTGGGAACATATTAACGATGGTTTGACCCCAGATGACAAATTTTGCATGTCAGATTGTATAATCATGATGTTGGTCAATGGATTTGTGTACATGATCTCTGCTTTCTACATTGAGATTGTCTGGCCTGGACAGTTTGGAGTCCCCCTGCCTTGGTATTTCCCATTCACGGTAAAAATTAAAAACAATTGACAGACTTATTTTGAAAATTGAATGTACGAATGTCACGGATAAAAAAATTGACTGTAGAAATGGTTTTGGACGGATGGGATTCGTCGGGAAGAACTAAAGAAACAACCAAAACTCAAAAAAGTTCAGAGTACTTTCTTTGAGACAGATCCTCCTCATTTAAAAGCAGGTAAGTAATCTCTTCAATTATTAGACTAGACTATTTACTCACAGGGTGATAAATGGAAAGTGAAAAAAGAAATGATTATATCATTAATTACTGTTTATGTTGAAATGTAAAAGGGATTCAAATGTCTGGTCTGACGAAAGTTTTTGGGAGTAAGACAGCAGTCAACAACGTCAACTTGAAAATGTTCCAGAATCAAATCACTGCTCTATTAGGTCACAATGGGGCGGGTCAGTGGAACACTTTTTAGTCACATTTAATTGTGTTCCCTCTCAATGCTCAATCCTAATCGTATAGAATATTTTTTTGTAGGGAAGACGACGACCATGTCCATGCTAACAGGTTTGTTCCACATTAATTTATTATTCAGTGAGTTTTCTTTTTAATTTAAAAAATGTATTACGAACACAGGATTGATTGCACCATCCAGAGGAACTGCCATAGTCAATGGATATGATATCTGTACAAATATGAGAGCAGTTCGATGTAGTCTCGGTCTTTGTCCTCAGTATGACGTTCTTTTCGATGAATTGACTGTGGCTGAACATCTCCAATTTTACTGCAGAGTAAGATATTTCGAAAAGTGATCTTCGTTCTTGTAAATTCAATTTATTGTGTAACTAACTATGGGATTTTGATTTCAAACGGAAAATCACAGATGAAAGGATATGATGAATTCGAGGCGGCCCTTGAGATTGAGAGGATGCTGTCATCCTTAGGATTTGTGGACAAAAGGGATGCTCAGTCTTGTACTCTCTCGGGTGGGATGAAGAGAAAGCTGTCAGTCGGTATAAGGTCAGTCTCATACAAAATAAGACTACGAGCTGAATTTTTGATTGGGATAATTCTTTACAAAATGAATTTTGTAGCTTCTGTGCCGGATCAAAAGTAGTTTTGCTGGATGAACCTTCGAGTGGTCAGTCATTTTTTCAGTGATCGTCATTTATTCAAATCGCCTTTTTGTAAAAACGGGTTGACAAATGACGATTGTTTGTAGGGATGGATCCTGGTTCAAGACGTTCAACTTGGGATTTGATTCAAACAGAGAAACTTGGGAGGACTGTCATCTTGTCCACTCACTACATGGAGGTTTGTATTCCGAATTTTTTTAAACCTACAGGATTCAGCGACATATGTATTCAGTTCATTTGTTCTTGGTGTGTTTTGTAGGAAGCGGAAGTCCTCGGAGACCGGTACTCTTTTAATTGTATTAAATTTGTAATTAAAAGTTTAAAAGTAGAAAGGTTTTTTGCAGTCATGTCCTTTTATCGTGTTTTGGCTACTACTGTAAATGATGAATTAGTGTCCGGGCACTTTATTGTAGCGGGTATCAAATAGTAGCCGGGCCTTTCTCCACTTAATTACATTACGAGAACATGCTTTCACCGGCCAAAATTTCAAAAATTTAGAAATAGTGGCCGAGGGCGCTAATTCATCATTTACGGTAATGACTTTTAGGATTGCAATCATGGCACAGGGACAAGTCCAGTGTTCTGGGAGTTCATTATTTCTCAAAAAGAAATATGGTATGCCATTTACAGTTGGACAGAGTTATAAGATAAATGTGGTTTTGGGTAATTAGTTAATTTGTGTTTGACAGCTGGAGACTACTCTTTGATAATTGTGAAGGATCCTCAGTGTAATGTTGAGGACATCACATCCGTGATTCTGGAAAGAATTCCTCTGGCCAGGATTAATCAAAACGTGGGGGCAGAATTGAGTTACTGCTTACCTGAAGAGTATTCGGGCGTTTTTCCACAACTTTTTGAAGGTGACGCACGACACGACTGTGGGAAAGCCTTTCGTCACCATCATAAGCTGACATATTTCTTTTTTATCTTAATTTTTGTAGTGGTGGAACACAGAAAGAGAGAATTGGGGATTGCCAGTTATGGGGTTGGAATAGCTAGTCTAGAAGATGTGTTTCGAAAGTAAGTAAAATAATTAATTAATCCATGTCTTCCTCTTCTTCTTCTTCCTCCTCCTCCTCTCCTTCTTCTTCTTTTAGAAAAATAATTTCTGAAAATTTGATGTCAGTCAATAAAATTGAAGGATGAATTCTCTTGTTTCTTGACTGAAGGATTGGAGAACTAGCAGAAGAGGCAAAAGCAAAGAAGGACAAGAAAAATGGTCAAGTATCCATTGAGAATTTGAGTAATTTGGCTCATTCGAGGACACAATTGTATAGAGAAGACAGTAGAAATGTCGGAATGGAATTATCCATTCAACAATTCAAAGCGATGCTCATCAAGAAACTTTTATTTGCTTTAAGAAATCGGAATCTGGCATTACTTCAGGTACAAACCCATGACCAAATCCACAATTCTATAACATATTTAATTTGGAAAAAAATGAATTTAATTATGACAGATGGGGATCCCAATCATTCTACTATTCATGTCCTTGTATGCAGTCAGAAGTTTCCCTGCTCTCGATGAGCCGGAACCTCACTTTTTGACTCTAGACGTAAATGCAAAAATGTTTTCATGATCTACACACTTAAGATTTCAAGATTTATATCACTTAAGGATTAATTTAATATTTTTCAATGAATTTTTATTGGTGCATGATTCGTCAATAGCGCTATGAAACTCTGGGGAATACGACGACAGCCATTCGATGCAATCCGAGCAGTGCAATTTGTAAAGCCTACACAAAAATGATAGGAGAAAAGTACCATGTCGAATTGGTTCATGACAGTTCGTTTGTGGACTACATCTTGGAAAAGGTGAAATAATTTTTGCACATCATTAAAATGAGTTATGTATTATTTGGAAATTTTAACCCATTTTGTATTGGACAGGAAGAAGAAGATTTGGCAAGGATCAATTCTCAGTACATAATTGGCTTTGAACAACGTCACAGTACAACTCGGAAAAGTTCAACGGGAAAGGAAACAGAATTGGTTGGTTTTTTCAACAATCAACCATTTCATACACCTCCATTAGCCCTCAACTTGGTGAGTAATGCAGTCCTCAGGTCTTTCGGGATTAAACACAAGATCAGTGTCACCAATTTTCCCTTCTCATACAATGCGGTGGACACTGTCAAGGTATATATAAACATATACGCTAGTATTTACACTAAACTATTAAGTAGTTCGAGTTTAAATTGACCATATATTTTTAATAGCAATCTGGATCGTTCTACACAGTCGGTTTCATGGTGGGCTGGTCTGTTTCATTCGGTAAGTTTTTACATTTCCTTTAAAATGATTCGTAATTAATGAAGGAATTAATATCTTTATTCTCGTTTTTCTCAGGAATTTCCTTCTTGGCAGCTTCCTTCATTGTCTTTCCCACTCATGAAAGACAAACCAAGTCGAAGCATCTTCAGTTTGTAGCTGGGATAAAAGTGAGGACTAATCACAATTAAAATGGTTCGTGATCTAATTAGATTGGTGATCATAGTTGACATTTGTGTATGTGTTTATTGGCCACAGTATCCTTTATTTTGGGCTGCTGGGTTCCTAGTGGATATAGTAAATTACATGATTCCATGTGTGGTCCTCCTTGTCCTCGTCATTGCATTCAAAACTGAGCAATTCTACTCTTTTGCGATGCAATGTCGATTTTTGGTTCTGTTCCTGTTCTATGGCTGGGCTGTGATTCCACTGATGAGTCTCCTTTCACTCGCGTATTTACTTATATTTTATATAATTTACTAACTTGATACTTTATGAGGTTTATTTAATGATTTCATGAATGGTGACTATTTTTGTTTGAATTCAGTTTCACCATCCCTTCCAGTGGCTATGCGAGGATGGTCACTTTTAATGCTTCTGTTGGTACTTGCACATATTCCTTCATTCCTTCCTCCAGGCTACATTACTCCTACACTAACTTTTCTTTCCTGTCATCCAGGTCTGATGACCATGTTGGCTGTCATCATTTTATCAGTCCCTGAGTTTGACACGGGTTCCCTAGGAGAAACTTTCCACAATATCTTTTTGATCTTTCCGAATTATGCTTTGGGCATGGGTTTCGTCTACCTTTGTGGTCTTCATGATCTCCATGATAATTGTAGTGCTTTCGACTTGAAGGTTACTGAATCATCAACTTTTATAGCTTTCACTATACCCACTCGACACTTTAATTTTAAATTTTGAATAAATTTTTCGGACAGAATTTTTGCCCTTCTAATCCGGATGCATCATGCTGTTCAAAGTGTAAATTGATTTTAAAGTTTTAAATACATTAAAAAGTTATATTGAAATTTATTGTGATAAATTTATTGTGTGCTTTTCTAGTGCATGGTTACTTTGCTTGGGAGCCATTGGGATTGGGTAGAAATATTTTCTCCATGTTCATGTTTGGCAGTCTGTCCCTCATCCTTTTGTTCCTCATGGAAGGGAAAGTGTTTCAAAAGATACAAATCTATTACAAAGGAGAGAAGGAGGAGAAGGATTTCAAACTCCCGGATTCTTGTAATTTGCTTTCATGATTACATGTACAAAAGAAAGTCAAGTGAAAGTGACCCACTTGTACATTTACTTATCTCTTCTGTATCTTTTTTAGCTGCTCCAGAAGACAGTGACGTGATACAAGAAAATTATCGAGTCAACAGTTCTTCACTGTCTACTTTATATCACACAGACAATATCGTTCTCAAGTAATGCATCTTTGTTATTTAATGATGATTGTACATATTATGAGGATTAACATAATTTTCTTGGGGGGGGGGGG
>WJFB01001387.1:0-32301 GCA_009870185.1 Pygmarrhopalites habei | reverse complement strand
GGGGGGGAAGGGAATGTACAAGGAAGATTGCATGCTAAACACTTAAGTGTGACACAATCTGCCGTTGATGACTCTCTCCCTCTCCCTCTCTTTCGTAAGTATGTGTGTGTTTGGATGAGTGTATGAAATACATGGGATGGTGCACGAAATTAAAATCTAGATTAAACATCATATGAATATTTACAACATTTTGCATACCATTATTACTTTCGAATGGAAATTACATTCCCCTCTTTCCACTAAACCCACTTTCAACACACGAGAGAGAGAGAGCAAAGACTATTGACCTTCCTTGGAGTGTGTGTGTGTGTGGAAGAGAGGGGGAATGCATATTTAAAATTGTGTGTAGTTGGTTTATCAAATTATTTGAAGACGAAGAAACTCAGTTTTGAGTGTCCCAACCAGACTCCCAAAGGGCGTTGAGGTTAAACAAAAAGGCACGTAATTTCCTAGCATTTTTAAAAAATTAAATTGGAATAAAATAATTTATTTTTAATTAAAATTGTAAATAAAATTTTGAAAGTTATCAAAATTTCGATAATTTAATGTGAATTATGACGAAACAAGATATTTAGTCAAGTCGTCTCAAACACCTTTAATCCCATTTACACTCTTTCCTAAAATTTTTTTGTGAACGGCGTCGAGACTCCGCAATTTAAAATGGTATTTTTTTAGCATTGCATGGAGTAATTACACAATAGTTTTTATAAAATTACTCTCATCCCATCCTTGTAATGTGTATTTTTTTGTACATCTCAATTAACTCTCCAGTACAAGGACTTGATACAGAAATCATTCCGCGTCCCTCCCATCAATTCAGCGAATTTTCGTGCAGAAAAAAATTCATTAATTTTATTTAATTGCCTGATTTTTCCCCAATAAAAAATTTCTCTCTCTCTCTCTCTCTCTGTCTCTGTGATTAACGAGGATTTTTTTGCGTACAAAAAATGTGGGTTCGACCCAGGACGGAGACTCCACCCTCCAGGACAGTCCTGATAAATATTAACCATATATCCTTTATAATTTCACGAAGAGCTGAGCGGGGCCAAGAGAAATGACTTTCTCTCTCTCTCTTCCAGAATTATACCTTGTGTGTGGAGAAAGGAGAGAGGAGGATATTGTAAGGGAGGGTAAATAAATGCACATAAATTAGCAGTACAAGTGACGGGAATGGTCGTCGCCTTTTGATTTGTAGATTTTGTATTGCGTACTCCTCGACACACACACACACACACACACAATCTCCACTCCCTGAATACACACACACGTTGCAGAGAGAGAGATGAAAAGACCTGGGAACAAGAGCAGAATCAAAAATCACACACAAGCACACATAGAAAGAGAAAGAGAGAGAGAAAGAGGGGGTCTATTGGAAGTTAAAGAGTTTCCTATTGTTTTTATGATTATTGTTTCCCGGGACAAGGAAAAATGGAAGATTTACGACTACTCACGTCACAATTATGGATTGTGAGGGCCAGAGAGGAGAGGGACTCTCGAAAATAAAATGGGGGAATAAAAAAATCCAAATGATGGTCAATACTTAATGTCCCTCATTCCATAAAATGATGGTTCATGGCCCAAATAAACAATTTTGACCCACCTTCTTATCTCCTCATTTTTCATCTCTATCTCTCTCCCTCTCTCTCTTGCAGAGCCTGAGTCTCTATTCAAATTCTCCTTATCTCGAGAGCCCATTTTCCTCCACAATGTAATCACAATGGAGAAAGAATCAGCAAAAAGTTTTTTATCATGGAAATTACAATTTTTTTTGGATCCATCTTTCGAGATTTCATCATGTTAAAAAAATATTCAAAAATACAGTGGAGAAAGTTTAAAACTTTCTCCTCCCTTCTACTAGCATATTTTATGCTCATGCGGAAGTTCAAAAAATTAATTGGACTGGAATAAAAGAAATATGGCTGACCACAGAACAAATCTCGATAAAATTTCCAAGGAATTAAAAAAAATTCTCTAAAATCCCGTCAAATAGGACAATTTTGATTGATCCTCCTCCAGATTTGCATCCAGTCAAGTGACCTGTAAGGATGATCTTAAGAGAAGTAGAGTCTCCCTTCAATGGTTTCACCTTTGTGGAAAAATTGTTGACAATGGCGCCCAATGACTCTCTCTCTCTTTGTATCCCTCTTTGACTAGCTAAAGATCAGAGAGAAAGTGGGCGCAGACAGAACCCGGACAGAAACTAGAGTCTAGGATGGGAGAAAATGTTGGCCCACACAAAAATTGAATTTTCTCTCTGCGAGAGAGAGGGAGAAAGAGAAATTCAAATTTCTTTCTCCTCATGTTTGTGTTCTCTCCTTTTTTGAAGGGAGGGAGGGAGAGAGGAGAGGGGGAAATCGGGAAATTGAAGTTTCTCCGTTTCAATATCAATTCTTCCTCTTCTCATCGACTGCTTCTACTCTAACTGCAGTGCAGTTAGACTGTACACAAAATTGGAGGTTCCCTTTCCCCCCAAGTGCCCCTCCTCTTGTTCTACATCCAAAATTTCCCTCTCTCTTTCCCGCTTTCTCTTTTTCTCTCTCTCTCTCTTTATTGTGATATTCCCAGTAGTCATCATGGATGGTCGGGGCAATTGCAATTGAATTGCCAGGGCTCCGAGGCTATTGCCTTTCTCTCCCTCTCTTCTATTTTCATTTCTCCTTCGTCTCCATCGTTCTCATTCAACTCCCCACCTTTGACTCCCCGATCAATTCCCTCTCTCTCTCTCTTCCCCACCACAATGCATTGTAATAAGAGGGGAAGGGAGAGAGGAACAAAGACGGATTTTTTTGCTGGAGAAATTCCACATGTATTCCTAATATTCATTCTCTCCCCCCTCCTCAATTGGCAACTATAATCAATCTGAAATGAGGAGAGACCGAGTCTCTCTGGGCTTTTGTGGAGTTTCCCTCTCCTTCCCTAAAATTGATGATTCCTTTTTTCTCCACAAACTCGAGATGAGGAGAAAGCAGTGTATTATTTGAATCT
This sequence comes from Pygmarrhopalites habei, assembly GCA_009870185.1. Taxonomy (NCBI): domain Eukaryota; kingdom Metazoa; phylum Arthropoda; class Collembola; order Symphypleona; family Arrhopalitidae; genus Pygmarrhopalites; species Pygmarrhopalites habei. Next base: position 29,316 of record WJFB01001387.1, on the reverse strand, counting down.
ATCTTCTGTTCAGCTGTCTCGTGGAGGAGGATCCTTGTATGTGTGTGTGTGTGTGTCTGTGTGTGTGTGTGTTTGTAAAGGTCAGGAGTTGATTTGAAGAAAACCAGAATCTTTGAATAATATTCCATTTTTCTGGAGATCCATGAGTGTGTCTGACTCAAAACTCTTTTGTCAGCAAGTCATCATTAATTCTTCATTTGTTCCCACTGGAGGGGCGGGGTTGAGAGGAGGGAGAATACCAGGGAGGGCATAATTGAATCCGGGCCTCTTTCTTTGTAGAAATATTGAGGAATACCGTCAAACGCGGAATGAACGGACAGCAATTTTCTATTATATTGAAAAGTTTTTTTAAAAAAATACTTTAAGACAATTTTAGAATAACCCGCTTTCATTTTGATAAACGTTTGATGTCCACAAACTTTCTTCAGTGAAACCCGGTCGAATCTTTGGTTAATTCCTTAGCATTAGCATGGAAGATGTTCTCAAGACTTTCCACTTTCACCCCTGGCTTTCACTTCCCGAGTCTACGGTTCCCTTGTTGTCATTTCCATGTAAAGCGAGTGTTCGCGAGTTGTATGTAGTCCGAAAGTTATCATTTCCTTTCATCTTTTTTTCATTATTCCCCATTTAGGAAGAGAAAGCGGCATCCCAATCCTCTTCAAAACTCCTTGATTCACATTCATCAAAATAATTTAAATAAAGGTAATATTAAATCCCCTCCTCCTCCTCCAGATTTAATATACAATACGTATAACATCCGAATCCATCCATTAAAAAGCTGGATATTGTCTAGACTATCCACACATTTTACAAAGTCATTTGTATCTTGTCAAATTCCTTTCTCCTCCCTTACTCTTTTCTCTCTCTCTCAATGTAAATAAACTCCAAGACGAATTTAGACTACATTATTGATGTAGTACATCCCCGCACACACGTCTACGCTGGAGAGAGGGAGGGAGAGGAGAAAATCCATTTCCCCTTTCTTCTTTCTCCAAAGAATAGTAAGAAAAAAAATACAATTTTTTTGTAAACAACATTCCCTAATTCTACCATTCTTATTCTCCAATCCTCTTCTTTCTCCACATCCACATAGGCACACACGCACGCACACCACTCATCCTGGATGGCCACTTGTATTTTTATTTCAAATGATCACCCAACCAACATGAAAGATAAAAAAGGGAAGGAGAGAAAATTTGCAAAATCCTGAATCCATTGTGATGGGACTATTGACACTGTTGAGCCAATCGGAGGGAGAACATGTTTACAATTCACAGAACAGACACACACACGGCTAGGAGTATGGGTTGTTTTTGATGACATCAAAAGAAAGTGGAGAAAGTGTGAATGCGTGTGAATGCAGAGATCGGAGAATCCTCTCTTGGCAAATACATTATTGTGCTCTGTACTGTGGATGGGGGGAGGGGAGGATGGAGGGGGGCTAACGACCGACGCGGGACTGGAGATTGGGAGACAGGATGTGGCTGGAGCATGTCTTCATCGGAGGGGGGAAAGGTGGCGATGGCCTGGGACGGAAGAGGAGGTCTAACCCTGAAAAAAAAATTGGAGGAAGCAATATCTCTCTCAAGTGATTCCAACTCTGATTGTCACACATCCACTCCCTCCCCTCCTCTCCCTCGTGTGTGTGTGCGTGTGTGTTTGTTGCCCCATTTTTCACTCCTGATTCTCAACAACCTTTTCAATCGACCCCCATCCGTTCCGAACGGTGTGAAAAGAAATCCCGGATTTTTTTCTACGCGTCTTGTTGTTGTTGTCCTGGATTTTCCAATTTCTTTTTCAACTTTTGAATTTTTCTTGTCCGCCTATTTAGAAATGAATAGCAGTGCTAATACCTGCGCCGGGGTGGGTTGCGGTGAGAGGGGGAAAATTTGAATCAGCTTTTTTGGTGTATTTAGTAAATTTAAGAATGTGTTTAAAAAAATAGTTTGAAATGATATTGGAATCACGTAAAAGAGTAATTGACCATTGATCTCTCACGCGGGACTTTAATTTATCCTTTAATTCCTCCCTTCATACAAATCGACTCGCGAATAATCACGTGAGGGAAAATTGATGATGATTGTAAGCGTAAATATTCAATGACTCGATTGGAAGAAAGTCGCCTGGGACGGACCAGCCAACGGAATTCTTCGTAGAGTCAAAGGTTAATTCACTGCACGTGTGAGAGTGATAGGAGAGAGAGAGATTAAAGTTCAGTTTGTTCAAGTGGTCAAAAGTCAAACAATTTCGTTCAAAGAAATTAGTTTTTTTTTCAATTGTAGAGGTTATTTCCAAAACGTCGTATCTGCAGTGTGCCCGTGTGTGTGTGTATAGAAGCGAGCGGCATGAGTGGAGCGAGCGAGCCTTCCTATTCACGGGCCACGTGCAGATACGACGTTTTGGAAATAACCTCCTCAATTCATTTTAAGCCTAGCGTCTCAGAGGAATTACAAACTTTTCCCTTATATATTTCCATCGCTTTCTCTTCATTTCTCCTTCTTGTACTGGTGTACTACTGACCACTACAAAACTTTCTTCGTCTGAAAGGACGACACCATGGGAGGAGAAAGAATCGTCATAAATGCAGGGGGTCAAACGGCTCCCTGCATCCTTTTATTCTTGTCATTAAATTTAATCGAGTTTTATGGACTGCAGTCATATATCCTCCGTTCTCATCTTGCTTTCTCTCAATACGCACCTCTCCAGTATTTTCTCCAGTTCCAGCCTAGCATCACCAGAGCTTAGCTAGACTTTGTCTTGTCTTGTGAAAAAAATTGTCCTCTAAACTTGGTTCCTAGTTTATTAGGGAGGGAGGGAGGAAGCGGTGGAGGAGAAAGAAGAATGACTCACATTCCCTTTTATTGCATGCGTAATTTCCAATTCCATCTTTAGCCTCTTCTTATTGTGTCTTGCTGTGTTCTCCTCCTCCTGCTCCTCCTCAGTAGAAATATGTACGAGCCAAAGTGAAGCTCATTTTTTTACGACGTTTAAAAGTGTCATTTTCTCCTCTCCCCATGTATTGTACTGTACGCTGTACAACGCTGTACGAGTCCAGCTTTCCCCACTGCTTTTCCACTGTTATACGATCTGTTTTATCCGCCTCCTCCTCCTCCTCATATGCTTGTACTTGGTGCCTGAGAAAAAAGAACAGCTCAATTTCCATGGCTGTGTGTATGTGTGTCTCCATTTAGCTGACACTGGGGAAAAACTGAATGAGTTGGTGGTGGGGAATGTAAATTGAATTTCCCTCCGCTCAGTCATCCCCGGCTCTTACACTCCCGACAAATCGTTATGGCATTACTCTACCATGATTATCCTGGACGGTCTCGTCTGGTCCTTTCTTCCATTTATGGGAAAATCATTTTATCTTCATCATCATCTCTCCATATTTATATTTTCCTGCCCCTCCCTTTATCCTTGGCTTTCTCTATCTCTCTCCCTTCCATTGTGTCATTGGGATGTGACTGGTTTTAAACTTCAGTGGATTTTCGGGACAATCCGAATGATGACCCTCCCTTGGGAGGGGGTCAAAAGCAGTCGTGCATCCTCAACCGACCCTGACTCAAGGTTTCTTTATTTATCTTCATTTTTCTTTAGAGAGAAAAGGGGGAGAAGAAAAGAGGGAGAGAGAATTTTTGCTTTCTCCACACGTGTCGAATTTTATCAGATTTATTCAGGCCAGCCAGGAGTTCTTTCCGATTGCATTTGGGGGGAGTGCAAGTTCAGTTGCAGTGTGTGCCTGTGTGAGTGCGTGTGTGTGTAGACAATGCAGAATTTTATGTATGGACGGGAGGACTTTGGATCTCCCGAATTTCGGGAGGAGAAGGAGGGTCTATAAATATAAAATATTATGTGGTCATATCTGTCGACAGCGGGTTTTTTTTTTCTCTCTCTCTCTCTACTCTGTCTGCCCCAAGTTGGAGAGAAGAGGCTGGCGGGTTTTTCCTGCTGGATGATTGCCGTAAATTCTAGTATTATTATGTAACCATCCTCCTCCTCCATTTCACTCATGCATAATCTTGTTCGGGGGAAGAGAGAGAGAGGCGGGCGCAGGCGGGGCTCGTCTTACAGTGAAAGTAGGAATGGAGAGTTATGGTCCGAGTGGTGAAAGAAAATCCAAGAGAGAGAGTGAGAGAGAGAATTTGGGAATGATGATGTCAGATTACATCTTATTGGATGAATATTAGAGAGAGAAAGACAAGGGTGGCTCAACATGTTCACAAATAAAAGAGGGACATGTTCGGGGACTCTGACAAGACATCTTGATAGGGATGTCAGGTGACCATTTTTCCCTCCACATTTATGAAGAAACATTTTTTGAGAAATTATGGACTCTTTTATTTTCTATTCCGTTCGAATAGGATTATTAGTCACAATAAAAAATATTTGTTGAACTTCGACGCCACACAAAGATTTTCCGTGGACAAATTTCTTTCTTTCATATTTCAGTATTTATTAAATTCTTGACCGGCGTGCAAAATGGACAACGAAATGTCTTTATTTTGCGAGATTTTTCCCCCTAGACAGGTCAGAGAAAGGAATAGCTCGAGTCATGGTTCAATAATGGAAGATTTTGTAGCCTAAAGCCAAAAAAAATGTTCTCCAAATTAATTTAATATCTTCTCACTTTAAACAATACTTCAAAAAACCCGGGCCTTTAAATTACAATTAAATGCCACACATTCTTAGATTTTTCTCTGTGTCATCAATTTTCCCCCGATTATAAAATTATTTTTCCAATTTCCCAAACAGCCTTCATAACTCACTCTTTCTCCTCTTCCTCCTCCAAAGTAAACAATGTTATACTCCGAAATTAAAAATCTTTTTCCCCCGAAAAAAGTCCCTGAACAAATTCCGAACAAAATAAGTGGACGTACGTGGATGTGTGTGTCGTGATTTTATTTATTTCCGTTCAGCAATCTGTGAAACACACACTTTCTTTTCTCCATTTGACACAGACACACAGGGAGGGGAGGGGAGGGTAGGAGAGAGGAGAGGGAGAAAGCTTGCCCAAGATCTTTCGAAAAATCTCATCAACAAAAAAGCCCAGGCGGAGTTACTCCCCTCTTTTCCCTTTCTCTCTTGGTCTCTCCATAATGAATTACAACTGTGAAGTGTTTTGGCTTTGACTTTGGAGATTCTCCGGCTTTCTCTCTTTCCCTCTCTCTCGAAATTCGGATTGGATGTGTGTGCGTGTGTGTTATTCTTTTTTCTGGAGAAGCTCTCTTGGTGTATCGTCCCAGGAAAAGGGAAAGGAGTGAAAGTATAGAAATGCCATTATAATGATATGCTTCATCTGTTTCCCATTCATAGTAATGCGATATAAAACTATAATGGAGCATCATGGAGGAAGAGGGATATCTGCATTGAAATCCAAAATCCACATTTCCACAAGGAACAATTTATGACCTCCTCTCTCCCCGTCCCCGGGACCATCCAGCTGAATCGAGGAGAATCCAAAATTGGGTCACTCTCTTTCTCTGAGGACTGGTCTTCCAGTACAAAATACACACACCCATACACAGACACAGAGAAAGGGGAGAGAGAAAGTCACAAGAGTCACATGAATCTCCCACTCCACTTACCTACATTAGTTTCTCTTTCTCTCTCTCTCCCTCTCCCTCTCGCTTATGTATACGTGTGTGTTTCTCTCTCCACTAGTCTTTACATCCATTTTATGCCAGCTCAATTTAGATTTATAAATCCCCTCAACGAACATCCACACACACACACACACACCCAGTGAACTTTCCCTAACATAGCCCTCCACCGTCAGCCAAAAAATTATCTCTATTAGAACGCCTACCCTCTCACTCCCTTCACTTGACTTTCTCCTAAAAATTGTGTCGAAAATTGGGATTTTGTCCAGAGTGAAAGTGGAACCGTCCAAATATTTTTTTTGAAATTGTCATCCAAATTTTGAGACAAGGAGAGACAAAATTTTTCCATTAGCTTTCTCCACACAAAAAGACAGAGAGAGAGAGAGAGAGAGAGAGAGAAACACTCCGATTTGTCTGTCTCGATCCATTTCATTGTTGACTATCTTTTTCCTTCTCTCTCTTTCTCTCTCTGTGGGTGTGTGTGTGTGTGTGTGGAAGAAGGCATGGAAAATGTTCGGAACAGGAGGATGAGATCGCTAGAGTTCGCTCAACCATGTCAGACAAATCACGAAGGCGAGGAGAGGGAGAAAAACAAAATGGGAACGATTAGGAAGAGACATTCTGGGATTCAGTACATGGGCTTTTAAGTAAAGCTTTATATTTTTGTGAAAAAATGGGAAGGATAAGGAGAAATATACAAACACATTTTCCAGATTTCTTCGATAAAAATGAGTAGAAGGCGAGAGAGAGAGTGAAAGTGAAAAGAGAACGTTCTCTTTTTTGCGTTGTTTAACACATGCAGACTGGAGATTTGTTGTTGTTGTGTGTCATTTTATTGTTATTCAACGATTGCTTTGTCATTTCAAAAGAATCGTATCACATCATCTGACTCTACTCTCCTATGATTCGATTTGATGGCTGGAATGTAAACACACACGCATACAATAGCAATAGCAAATGGACAGCTTTCTCCCTTCCTATCTGCATCTTAAGTGTGTAAAAATAGGAGACTACACACTTGTTATCTTTGAAAATCTGACTCACAGCTTTCTCTTGTTTTTTTCATCCGCCAATTCTGTACTCGCTGGTTTTCTTGAGAATGGAGGAGTCAACATAACAGTGGTCTCCATTTTTAGCTCTTATCCTCCTCCGTCTGTCTGTCAGCTCCGATTATCTTTGTCAATTGGTCTATTTTTTATCTATTTTTACTTATTTTTACCACTTTCTCCCTGTCGGATATGTCAGTAGCCGTACTCTGCACGTCACTTTCTGGGTCATCAAATTTTGTGTTTGTTTTTACAAAGAGGAAAAAACAAAGTCGTTTTTGCAAAAGAGAAAGTTTTAATGAGGATTTTATTGGTGATATGCAAACATTTTTGCAAGAAAAACTAGAGAAGGATACAAGTCTTAAAAATACTTTAAGACTTTTTTGGGAGCAGAATTTTTTTAAAGGGAAAATTAATGGCCCGGTTCCGGTGTCGACTACTCAAGACTCTCGAATGTCGAGAGAGCGGAAGGCGGATGGATTTGAAATATAAATGCGACCTTGAAAAGAATGAAAAGAGTAGAACCGGAAATCACAAACACACACAGACTATTTTTTTACAATTATTTTAAAAGTTTTAGTCTATTTTATATTTTTACCTTTCACCCGCTGGACTTTCTCTCTGTTTTCTATTATTACGCACATTTAGCTCTTGACTGGAGAGGGTTGTGCTTTCTCCTCCTCTTGTGTATTTGTGTTTATATCAGAGGACAGAAAAGAGTGGTGGAGAAACTTTGCCAAAAAACGAGTTCACTTGCCCTGCTTTCTCCAACCTCATCTGCAATGTACAACCAACCGTCTTATGATTTTGGGGCAGCGAGTGTGGTGCAATGATATTGTAGGGATGGGAGGAGAAAGGAGGGAGAAAGTAAAGACTCTCGAGTGCAATTTGTCGGACGGAAGAAAAGTCCAATATATTTCTTCCATGCAATTTATCGGTCATTTCCTTTAAGAAAGCGACTAAAGGGAGGGAGAGAGAAAGCTAGGGAAAGGGAAACAAAAAGGAAGAAAACTCAAGTTCTCAATTCGTAATTCTCGGGCTGTGGCCCATTCTTTTGTATGACGATGGCCCTCCATCCACACACACACACTCACTCTCGCTGTCTTTCTGTTGTTTGTATTTGCACAGGAGAAGGGAGAGAGTCAGGGCCGGGCTGTTGTCCAAAGTGACGAAGGGTATGAAAGGCATTGCCAACAAATTTACTTTTTTTTACACACACACACACAACTCTCCCTCCTGTTTGTGTGCTTGACTTCTTTCATTTTTATTACATTTTACTCATCCCCCCCCTCTACTACTACTATAGTGTACAATTTGGGTTTCAGATCAATACTCATTGTGGCCAGAGGATGAGGAGGAGAAGCAGTGTGGCATCTTCTCTCTCTCTTACGCTCTATTGTGCGTGTGTCTGGGCTACGGCTGTGTAGAACCAAAGTTGACGATTTTTATTGAGGAGGGACAAGGCTAAGGAATTAGGACAGTCGTTCTCAGCCCGACTTTCTCCTTGGCTAGGAAAGAAGATACTGTGAAGGAATACTGTGGCTGGATAGGAGAAGGAGAAAGCGGAGAAAGTACAAGGAAAAAGAGTATCTTGGAGCTTGTAAATTTATTCTGTGAACAAAACCACAATGACAATTCCCTTTGCTTTTCTCTCCTCTGCTCCATCCTTTCTCTCGTTTTTAAGGGAGAGAAAGAGAAAGGGAAGGAATGGGCCATGTTAATCTCCGTAGAGAAATTAAATCGAAATCGATGGAGAGATCGTAGGGAAAGAAAGGGATTTCCAGTGTCAATACAAGTCAGCTGATTGTACAACACCAACAGCAGAAAAGTCTGTTCAATTTCCATGGAAGGGAAAGGAGAGAAGAAGACTTTCTCCTGTAATTACTAAAATTTCATTCACCATAGAGAAATCTGTAAAGAAAGTAAGATTCAGTTGGGAAAGTAGGAGATGACTAAAGGTGGCTTTTGTAGTAGAGGAAATTCCCAAAAATCACTTTCACTGATCATGTGATTTTTCCTTGTTGGGGAAAGCTTAATTCGTGTCTTCTCATTATGAATCTGGAATTGGATTATCATTTTTAATTAAATTACCATACAACAATTATTTAAGGCTCTCCATCTTCTTCGAAAATTGAATTTATTCCATGCAGATATTCGACCAAATAGCGATTCATTTAATAAAAAATTGTTGCAAAAATATTTTTGCTAATATTCGAAATGAATTTGTAAATTCTTGAAAAAATCCTTGTGTGGGAATTCCTTTCCCAAATTCTCGAGTCGTTCCACCCACAAATATCTGAAAAATTTCCCAAAAAAATCTTGGATGAGGAGAATCCTACAAAAAATCCGGAAATGTTGATACTTTCCCTGCTTTGCTCTACTTCCACGCGAACCTCCTCCTTGTATCTGCTGACAAGGAGTACAAATTCAATATCCCTCGTCATTCTCCATTCTCCTTCGTTTGTCTTATTGTTGTGTGTGCGTGTGTGTCCATTCTACGAATCATTCTTTTTGTCATTTTTGTCTATTTAGCATTGTGTGTGTGTAGTGAGAGCTCTAGAGAGACGAGAGAAAATAGACTTTCTCTGCAAATGTTTCCGTGGAAAACTTAATGATAACCAAGAGCAAAATACGGAGGAGGATGATGATGATAATAATGGCGGGAGAAAGTAAGACAGTCTTCATCGTCTCCTTTCTCTCAGGATTATGATGAGCCAACGGAAAGACAATGCAATAGTAGAGATGGGATGAGAGAGAGAGAAATTACCCCTCATAGGCAGTCGCTCCACTTGATATTCTGAATGGTGTGTGGTGGGGGCTAGAGGAGAGGAGAGAGAAAGGGAGAGAGGGAAAGTGTGTGTGGGTTCTAGTGGGAAGGGAGAAAGTGTGAATCGATTTTCTTTTGCGGGTTAACTCCGGACGAGATAATAGAGGACCGAGGGACGGGAAAAAATACATATCTTCTGAAATATGCATGAAAATGAGCGTAAAAGCTCTCTACTGTCCCAGTGTAAACTGTGAATTGTCAAAATATGCAAGGAGTCATACCGTAATTTTGGCAACACACCCCCACCAATAAAAATATTTGGGTCAAATTGCAAAAGCTTGAATTTAAATTGTACTTCCTTTCTTAAAAAAAGAAAATTTTCAAATGCACATTTTTTCAGTAGAAAATTCCGAAATTATCGGAAATTTTTCAAATTATTTTGTAAAATCGCGCTCAAGCTACAAACTAAAATGTAAAAAAAATATTTTTACCTTTTACACGTGTATTTTTGAAAATTTGTAATTGATTTGAAAAATATTTCTATTGATTGACTTTGACGCCGTTTGGTAAAGTCAGGAATTCTTCGGTCATAAAGTAGAAACCAGATTATAATTCTGAGTCCAGAAATGTAATTGTGTGAAAATGCAGTTTTTTTGTCCAGTTGTATTGACTCCGAGTTTTTTGGATTAACTTTTTGAAGAGTCTGTGTAAAGAATTTAGAATGTGGATTGTGAATTCCAGAGAAAAAAGTGACTGGATGGAATACGGTAGGGACGGATGAAAGTGGATAAGTCTGGAGTCGTCTAGATTTGAACTTGGCTGGAGGGGGAGACTTGTTGTCATTCCGTTCTAATCTGGATATACAAGAGTCAGTGTAGCGTGCCGTATTCATTATTTTTATATGTAGGACACACACACAAGATCCTTAGTCATGTTTCCGCATCCCCTCCTCCTCTCAAGAACTGCACACACACACACTGAGAGTGAGTGTAGCGACTGTACATAATTGTCTTACATAATGGAGACTATTCCCATTTTTTTGTAATCTGTCTATTTTTACCACCTTCTCTTCTCTCTCCTTCCCTTTGTTCTGAAAACTCCTTTTTCCCCCGGAATTGAAAGCCTCCTCGTTTTTCTCAATTCAAAGAAAAAAAGATGTAGACAGAGCAGGGAAGAGGGAGAGACATTTTCTTGGGGATGAAATGTGAAATGCAATTAAAATGAAAAATGCTGTCACAGCACACAGACACACACACGGACGAAAAGAGGAGAGAGAGAGAGAAAGGAAGGAAGCAACGCAGCTGCACAAGCAAAATTAGAAACCTGAAATTGAAAATTGCATCACGTGCTGCAACACAAAATCTTGAACAAGAAGAAGAAATTTTTTTCCCTGTCAACCCCTCGAGATCAATAAGTGCGTGAAGGGCCTTACCCTGCATGTGTGTGTGTGTGTGTGGGTGTGATGAAAAAAATTTGAAAAATGAGGAACCCCTTTCCAAATTTGAATCTTCCTCTTCAAAAGTTCCTCGGGACTTTCTTTGGGATTTTGCGAATTTTTTATAAAGAATATATTTTAAAAATACTTTTTTCACAATTGAGAAAAAGTATTTTAAAAGAATTGTTCTCGTACCAATTTAAAGAGTGTCTATTCTAAACTTTCTCCGAGTAAATTTTATTTTAAAAAAAATCTCCCACCCCTCCGACTGGAGAAAATGTGAGAGAGAATAGGAGTTAAAAGCTTTGTGTGTGTGGGTGTGTAGAAAAAAAGTCGTTGGGAATGTACCCAATTTTTTCTCTTAATTTCAAAGTTGTTGTAAATGGAAAGTCTAACTTTCTTTTGTTAGCCGTCTCTCCTTTCTCCCAGCTGAGAGTGTTTAAAGTAAATAGAGAGAGAGGGAGAGAGTCAAATTTGATCCAAAATCCAATTTATCCATTTTGAGTCTTTGTGTGTGTATGTGTGTGTGTGTTTAGATGTCATAAAAAGCCGCAACTTTGTCCATTACCCCGGCAATTGAATTGCACCAATTTGATTATAATATGTGAGTCAACTTCCTCCATGCAAATTCACTCTATCTTTGTGACATTTTTCTCTTTCCCCCTTTCTCCCCCTCAGCCACCCCAGAGATAGAGAAAGTGAAATGCATGGCAAGTTTAATAAGGATAATTTGAGGAGACGAGTGACGGGATCAAAACTTTTAATCAAGTCACCCGCCTGTGTGTCTGTGTGTGTGTGTACTGTGTATGTATGTCTTGTGTGTATTTTTATGAGACGGCAAGGGAGATGCAAATTAATATCAAATTTGACTCACACTCTAATCCATTATGAGCCGTCGGAGAATAACGTTTGACATGCCATGGAAAATTGATGAGTGGGGGCTTCGCTTTGCTTTCTTTCCCTCTCACTCTCTCTCTCTCTCTCGTGTGTGTGTGGCTCTGTGTACACAGACATTAGCCTTATTATCATTATCCTGTTTTCTCCCTCCATATTTCCCAGAGCACATCCATTCTACACGGGGAGAAAGGGTGAAAGTACATATGGAGAGTCAAATTGCCTTGGGCGGCGTCCAACTTCACCAATAATCATGTCAATCTCCTCCATTTCTTTGTCATCGGAATATTGATCCAAAAAAATATTCTCGTCCATCCTTCAATTTCAAAAGAGGTCGATAATTAATTAATAAAAACTTTCTCTGACATCCCACAATGCAACAATGTTGTCAAGAAACTTTAATTTTTATGTAACACCGAAAGTGAATTATTTTCACCGATCGGCGTTCAAGTCCCACAATATTCTTTTTTACCATTTTTTGTCCATTTTAAATTTCCCACAAATTGAATTAGCAAAACGATGTAACTTTGCATGTTTCCCAATTCTCTCTCTCTTTATCTGAAGATCCCGTAGTAAAAACAATTTTGAAATTTCCCAAAACACGAGTGTGCAAATTTTTTTTTTGCACATTTCACTCCACTAACCCCCGGACAAAAGGATGATAGACGGTGGGGGTAGCTGGGAGTGCTGAGGGCCATTGCAACTGTTGAGGAAGACTGTTTTGATGGGGGTATTGATATTTTCATGGTAATGATAATGCTCCTCCACTCACATTATATCTAATGCATTCCCAACTCAGCTCACCCGCTCTGCATCACACACACACATACAGTTTTCGACTGTCTCTCTCCCGCTTTCTCTTCAGCCCCTCATACAAATGTGAGAAAAGCTCCTTTTCCCGTTTGCCTCCAGCTAGCAGACTCGAGCCTAGACCCTGGCCAGACCATAGCGGTCTGCTTGCCACGAGTGAGCGTGTATCCTCTGGAATGTACTTTTTCTCCACTTTACTTGTAAAGGAGAAAGAGAGAGAGAGAAAAGGAGTGTGGGTTAGCCCTGGAGAAAGAGGCTGGGAAAGCGAAGGAGCAGAGAGAGGAGGAAGCTGCAAGGGTGGATGCCTCGTTTTCCCTGAAGGGACATTTTGGAGATGCATAATGAGAATGTACAAGACTATCATCCACAGTTTTCTCCACACACACACCCACACACAGACACACACAGAAATTTGTCCGGAGACTCGGGGCTCCTCCGAAAATGAAGCGGCTCTCCGTGAAACAGAGCCGGATCCAGAGGAATTGTACAAAAATCCAACCACAACCAACATTAGAGGATGGTTTATTTTTTTCCCTCCACCACCAACATGGAGCCATACCATACCATACCATGATGTGTGTGTGTGGATAATACAGACTTCAAGTCGATGTACTGGAAACTCACTTTACCTTGGAGAGATTGTAAATGTAAATCCGGGCGGGAGAGTGTCTTCTTCTCTTTTTTTGTCTTTCGGCCCAGACGACTCAGAATCCGAGCAGAGGAATTCACAATGACAACATTAAGGGGGAAAGGAAATTCTAAAACTTTAGATCAATGTGCTGTGTGTGTGGTTGGTTGGGAAAAATACATATGCAAGTACAGAGAGAGAGAGAGAGAGAGTGGGGGAGGGAGTTGTGTGTGCCTGAGTTGTTGGATGTGTTGAGTCAAATTAAAGGAGAAACCAATGGAGGGAGATAAAGGGGATGGGAACGGGGAAAGGCAGGCACAAGCATTAGCATGCAATTCTAATAGAGGAGGGATTCTGGAAGACACCTCTCTCTCTCTCCTGCAATGTGTGTGTGTGTGTGTGTGTTGTGTGTGGGATACATTATAGAGGAAGAAGGCTCAATATTTCTTTTTAAGACACTCTGGATTACCAGAACGAACGCTGTTCCGTGTTCCTCTCTTTTTCTCTGTCACTTTCACCACACGAGGAGGGGAGGGGGAGGTTTTTTTTGTGGGGGGAAAGCTGGTGTACAGTCAGGTTTGTCCTTGTTGATTTCATGTGGAGAGAGATAGGGAGAGAAAAGGGGCTCTCATGCATGTATTGATGTGCCCAATTCCAATTCAACACTCAATAATTTATCAAAGCCAAAGCTACGCATGCAGAGTGGAAGGGAGAGGAACTCTGTCCATGTCAATTGACATTGACACAGGCACAGTGGTGTCTGTTTATGTGTGTGTGTGTTATGGAAGAGGGAGAGAGGGTGGGGAAAACAAGACTTTTTCTTACACTTTTACTAGATTGACATGGGGTTCCTGGGACAGGCTGCAAAAGGGGGATGGGGGAAAGTGAAGGTCAGGGAAAGGGGTAGCGTGGGACATTGGAAGATTCTGTGCACAGCTAGAGTACGACTGGGTCAACAGGTCAATTCTTGGAGAGTTGCTTTGAAGTGGAAATATGGATTTTTAATAATTAGAATGAGAATTTTTAATAATAAAAAATTTTAAGACTTTATGTAGAACAGATCGTAAAGAAAGCATTTTAGGGTTCATATCTCTGTGGGAGAATTTACAGTTCCTCAGAAAGGTCAAAGTTTACTTTGTGCCAAGGATATAAATGAAATTTTTACCTGTTAAGGCTCGACGCCGATTAGGCTTTTAATGCGCTAGGTGGTTGTATAGTACATTTAAGATGATGGTGATGATGAAAATGACGTAATCGTCGACTACAATAAATTAAAATTTCTACGGTCTTGTCAAAGTTTCCAATTACCTATGGCTACTTGTAAAAATTATTGTTCCATCGGGGAACTTTGAAAAAAATGATTGAATTGTTTCGAGACTTCAGCGCCGCTCACTATCCTAGCGACTCTTTTGGGTTGTTGCTTGCAAAAAGTTTCGTTACGGATTTTGATCTCTGGATTCACTGAAAAGCGCTTTATTTAAAAATGAAGACATTCTGTCAATTATCCATCCTTTTCTCTGTTTTTTCTCAATCTGTAGATCCAGACTGGGAAATGGAATGATGAAACCTGGTGTGTGGCTGTTGAAGATGATTCGATATTGAGATTGGGCCTGGAGGATAAATTTGGGACAAGACTGTTTGGATTTTGTGCTGACAGAGGAGAAATTTTGGGAAAATGCTGTCTTCACTGCACTCTACTATTGTTAGCTAACTCCATCGGAGACGAGAGGTGGAGAAGAGGAGAATAATTGGGTAATATCATTATATTGGATTTTCCAACATAGTGAGGGAGGAGGGAGGAGAAAGTGGTGAGTGCTCGTCATTTGTGGGTCGACAGAAAAGGGAGAAAGAAAGGAGGAGGATGAGATGTGATAAAACCTCAAGTGTGGCAGTGGGAAGTGTGTGAGTGAGTGAGTGAGAGTAAGTTAAATTTATAAATGTGAGGCTGGGAGAGGATTCCCGCCTCTCGTGTCTTCACAGTGTGTCCTCGTCCTACCTCGGAAATCCGGGACTCTTTCTCTTTCTCTCCCTCTCCCTGTTGTTCTCCCGCCCCTCGAAATGTGAGGATGCCAGAGTTTGGGAGAAGCTGAGAACAGCCGACTGCCGACGTACCCTGTCAACAAAGATGAGATGAATTAAATAATCGTGGATTAATGGTGAGTGATAGGCGGGAGGATAGGCGGGAGGGTTACAGAGAATCCAAGAGAAAGTCTCTTCAAACTTTTCCCCAACTGCAACAGCAGCAACTACAACTACAACAACAACAGCAATTACAACAAGCACTACTCTCACCAACTTTCACCAATTGTGCGTGTACTATTATTATTGTTCCTTCACATCCAAGAAAGGAGGAGGAGGGGGGAAGAGGAAGAGAAAGTCAAAGAGGTGAAGAAAAAAGAAAGACTTTTCCCTCAACAGGAAACAAAGAATGGAAGAGGAGAAGAGAGGAGTTAAATATGTAATATACATGGCTAATTTGATTAGGGGGGAGCATTAAGAGGAACGTGTTTCGTGGATCGCAGTGCGGCTCGAAACACACACACACACAAAGAGAGGGGGAGGGACGGGGAGGAGAGAGAGACAAAATCAAATAGGAAATTAAATTAGAGAACAATAAATTATTGGTGGTTCCGTCTTCATCCTTTGAAAGGAAGTCTCGAAGCGAAGAAGAGGAGAGAAGCCAGGAAAATCTTGAAATGAGCATGTAAACCCAGAAAGACAAGGACAAAGTGTGGGAAAATCAATGGGGAGAAAATCAATTATTTTCTAAACCCACACACACACACTTATGTGAGAGAATTAGTAATTCAATCTTGGGATTTGAGTGGCTTCGGACGAGGGAGAAAACTGGCTTTTGGCTGTCGCCCAAAGACGACGAGACTCACTCCCAACTCCTTCCATGAAAATTAGCCCTGGTCATTTGGCACACACACGCACAGTGAAAGCAGGAGAGAGAGTGTGTGAGTGGAGAGTGTCAACTAATTCGAATAATGTTGTTGTGCTTTCACCATCCCTCATTTCTTTGAAGGGTCATGCCTGACCGTGGGTTAATTCTTGGAGAAATGACAACGTGAAATTTTTTTTTGAAGAGAAAAAAGGAGGGAATTTTGAAAACAAAAGATGACGATGTATGATGGAAGTATTGGAGCAGCAGAAGAGGAATCGAGTTGATGGAGGAGGACGTCCTTTGTTCTCTTTCACTGCTACCGCCGTCTCACCATTTATTGTACACGTGAACTGAGTGACACGCACCACACACACACACACAAAGGGTGAGAGAAAGTGTGGACACTGTGGGGGACATGTGGATGTGGCTAGCCCCAGTGTCACATTGTTTGATGGTCAATGTTTTGATGCTTGGCATCCTCTCACCGCTCCTCTTGTTCCAGGGTGATGGCTCCTATCCTACTCCAGCCGCTGCTTCAGCTGCGGCCGCGGGAAATTCAAATGTACAAGCTGACCAACAAAATAAGAAAAGTGGGTCATCGTCCTCGGGAGGATCATGGCCCACAATCAAATTGGAAGTGGTGGCCATCCTCTCAGACTCATCAAATGAGTCTTTGGCCTTGGCCAAGGCACTGAGTCGAACCCTCAACTCTGTGACGGCCACTTTCACTCAGTCGGATCCGGAGGTGAGTGCCAGTACATGGCTCCCCTCCTCTTCAAGACATAAGGCTCAAGGGGAGGGGGGAAATGGAAATTTTCCCACTCCCCCTCCAGGTGGAGGTCAAAGGAATTTGACTTGGCGCGTAAGGAATTTTGTGATAGCCAACTACACTGCTCACACTTTCGGCTCGTCGTCGTCGTCAGCGTCGTCGGGTAGGAAGGCGGGGGGTGGGAATGTACCCGGGACAAATGGGACAATTACGGGAGGAGGAAGGAATGTGACACGACCTCCACCCAGTTCTACAACTGTGAAAAATTCTAGTGCCAAAAGTACTGGTCCTTCTGGGAGTGTGACTAGTCCTTCCCTGGAGAAAGGAGTGGGGGTGGTGGGGAGGAATAAAAGTAGTGGAGGGAAAGTGGGGGAAAGTGCAGGGTCACCTCTCCTGGATTTGGACAAGGATGTAGAGAAGGAGTGTGGGGACGGAGGGAAAGGGTCCTCTTTCTCTTCTGCGTGTAGTTTTTTCAGTCCCAGTATCATGCCTAACCTTTGTGATTTTCTGAGTCGGACCAAAGCTCTGGCTATTGTTAACCTGATCGGGGATGTCGGGTCAGAAAGACTCCTCTCACTCGTCTCAACATCCTCAGGTGAGTCCAAGAAAGTTTCACTTTCACCGTTTTTATACATGCAAGTTGAATTATCTGGAAGAATTCTTTTTAAAAATTAATTCTAATCTTTATAGATTTCATAGCTTTCTCTTTTGTACAATTTTTCTTTCTCGACTCATTTTTAATAACCTTTAATTAGATCTTTGTTCAAAGAAAAAATAATATTTTCATCGCATCCAAAACATGAGATTCTAGTCAAGAGAAAGTGAAATTAAAAGAAAATGTGGTGACTGTAGGTGTGCCGCTCATTGGGTCCGCACAGTACGCCAATCCACTCCAAACGCTACACAAAGTGAGTACTTCTACTTTCTCCTTTTTTTAAAAAATCCAATTTACTTCAAATTAAATGGAGTCTTAGGCTCCCTACCGCAGTGTCCATGTAGCATGGATGTAATGCCTTCATATCCCTCGTACATTGCTATGTTCTATGGTGGTGAGCACAATTTGCAATTTTGTGTCTCCTCCTGTCACAATATTTTCAATTTTCCCTGCCTCCAGCCCTTCCCCCTGTAAAAAAGCTTGTCGTGCTTGTCCTATATTGTATTTGTATGGGTGTGTGTGAGAGTCTCCTTTTTCTTTTAAAATTGTGTTTATCTAACGATTTACCCTGTAAAGTACAATATTTAAATTCATTGCAAATGACACAAGGCAGCTTCAGTCCTCCCTATGGATTACAAATGTCTTTCTCTCCTCTTCCTTTCTCTCCCCCTTTCACCATATATAGTAACAGCATAGTAGAGTGTAGATAGAGAAAGAGCTGGAGGAAAAAATCCTCAACTTTCTCCTCTCTTTCTTTCCCTCCTCCTCCTCTCTCTCCCTCCCTGTACACACAAAGAGATAGGAGTCCATGGCTAGAGGCGGGTTGTGGTCATAAAGTTTTGTTTATCCTGTTTGTACTCTCTCCCTCCGCAAAAGGAGAGGGAGAGAGAGAGACTCTTTTTCTTGGTGAGGGAAGGAACATGGTCTTTTGGCATTTGCATCCTTGACGTCATCCTTGACACAAGGGTAATAAATTCATTGTATTCTCAGTGTCTTCAGAAAAACCACGACTGTGTGTGTGTGTCTGTACGTACTACGGAGTGAGAGGGAGAAAGGAGAGAAAGCAAACCTCAAGTTTTTTTCCACAAATTTCTCCCTTTTTTCAAAGCACACACACATCACCACTGCTAGTGTAATACACACGGGAAGAGAGAAAGGAGGGAGGGGGTTTGATGACAAGCCAATTGAAATTCAGGGTGAAAAGTATTGAGCGGAAATGAGAAACGAGGAAAGAACTAACTTTGTGGGGGATAGCGGAGGAGAGAGAGAGAGGAGAGAAAATTGGATATAGGACATCAGCTGAGTTGTGTACATGTAATAATCTATAATATACGTGTGAGTGTAGCTACACACAGAATTTTATTATACATGAAGCAAGACTGACACGAAAAATCTGAGCAGCTTCTCTCCTTCCTGGGTTTGGAAGGGAAGGGAAAAAATGAGAAACAAGGACACCCTCCCACTTCTGTACGGGAGATAGGAGTCCTACAAGATGTGGAATAGGAGTCAAGTTTGAGTAAACTTTTACTTTGGCCTAGATATAGGAATACAATGAAAAACTTTGTATCTTGTTCTTCTCTTTTTGAAAAAAAAAGAGAAGAAAATTTCGATTTTTCCCCTTCTTCTTCTCTGTTTCTACAGAGGGGAGAGCTATAAGGAGAGAATATTGCACAAATATAGAGAAAGTGTGTGTGTGTGGAGGGAGAGAGGGAAATGTTGCTGGAGGCTTGTCAAGGGACCCGTTGGACCAGCCATAACACCACACACTGTGTGTTCTACAGTATATATGGTGAAAGTCTTGTAAACATAGAAATTGCCAAAGTAAAAGAGAGGGCTGTGTCTTTCCCTGCTTCTTATTCATGGCATAAGATGATGCAAGGATGTGTGTGTGTGTGTAATGGGTACACAAAAGGGAAGAAAGTTAAACCGAATGTGGGAGAATACCATGGAATCACGAACCACGATTCACTTTATCGTCAGGGGAATTTCCTCCTCCTCCTCCTCCTCCTCCGCTTCTTCTTCTACTCGGAGCTCCTGGCAATGGCAGTGGCTCGCAAATGCAATGCATCGTAACACAGAGCAATGCCATCGCCATCAGTCCTCCCCTCCCCTATCAGTCCGAATAAAAAAGTGCAGAGATGCTTTCCTTCTTTACCTTTCACTCTGTGGGATTGTCACCTTCGTGAAGGCGATAAGTGGGATAGGAGTAGTGTGACGGAGGAGGATGGTGAAAGTGAAATGCCATTCGGGAAAACGACGGGAAAACCACATTTTTTTAAATTTCAAGGGTGACTGCAGACTACTAGACGCTACCCGGGATTTTATCAAAGATAATACTGAACCATGTAATCCTCATTTGAGGGGAAAGTGGAGAAAGTGTGCAGTGGACGATTTTGAAGAGTAATTTCGATTGCAAATTAAGAAATTTAATTTTTTAAAATTGGTTAAAAGTTACTCTTTCTCGTTCACTTCGACGCCGTTTGGTTCTTTACCTATGGAAATTGGGACCTATTTAAGAGAGATTGTCGGCATTATATTTGTAGCTGTGACTCTTTTTTTTGAAGGTCAAGGTTTTTTTGTATTCAATCCGAAATCTGGTTTTCCCTTCAAAAAATATAGTCCTCACACTTCAATGTAAGGAATGAGGATGATAAGCGTGTAAATAATTAAATGAAATGAAATTGTAAGCTCATTTTGAGGCTGTCGAAGAGTGAAAGTCGTGGAGGAGAACGACAGCTGGAGAGGAGGTTAAACTTGTTTTTTTTGCGTAGAGAGAAAGGAGGAGGAAAAATCAAATTGGAAATCCCATTGTGTACTCGGGCTTAATTGTATGTAATGCAATGTTGTAGTATCAAAGCTTTAATGGGATTACATGACATCCGCCTAGTGTTTGTGAGGAGGATAGAAGAAGAGGAGATACAGAAGAGGAGGAGGGAATCCTATGACTCCAGCCAACGATTCCTCTCCCCCAATAAAAGCCTTTTCAATTATCCTCACACATCATTTAGAAGGGACCATTTCTGGGGGGCTGGGATGGGTGCTACACACACACACTGTCAAACGAACACACGCGAACACACACGTGCATTTATAATGCATTACTCCACTCTCAGCGCCGCTATTTACCTTCATGGATTATAGTGGCGAGTACTAAAATTTTTAGTTGTGATTAGACACAACCAAAATCCATTCCAGCTCATCTCACTATCTCCTTTCATTCCGTGGACTCTGGAATAGCACGCCCATTCCTTTCTCCATACTTTCCCTCAATATTTCTATCTCTTTTTAAACTCCACTTTGAAGCCGGGCCACAAAGAATCCACCCTGTTTTTAGAGGGAGAAGGGAGGGAAAGTAGAGAGTCATATCAATGCAATTTTAAAACGAGATGGTGAAAGTACAAAATGAGACAAATCCCCATAACAATCAAGTCAAGTTGACAGGTCACGAAAGAAAAGAAACCCAGCTATAGAAAGTCCCGACTTTCTCCTCATAAATTCAATTTTGACAATTTGGAACTAAATAGAGTGTAATTTAAATTTTTTTTGAAAAACTTAATTGGCTGTGGATCCGAAATTTGGTTGTCAACCATCATAGAAACCCTCACACACACACACACACACGGGTGTCCTTGTGGTGTAAAGAAAAGAAACTCAGATTTGTATGGAAGAAAGGAGGGAGGTTCTCAGACACACTAGCAGCAGAGCGTACAAAATAAATTGGCTTCCATCGACTCTCCCCAGTTTAGCAGCAGGAGTCAGTGAAAAATATAAAAGTCAGCTTTCTCCGAGTACAACACAGCACACATCATACTGTGTGTGTGTGTAGACATGGAGGACTTATACTGTGTCCTTGTCCTCTCTCTCTCTTCTCCTGGTCTTAAGTAAAGAGACGACACAGGAGGAGGAGGAGAAAAAAGCTTTCTCTCTCTTGTCCCAAATCGATTTTCAATAAAGACGATTAAATGATGTGACGGAAAGAGCTCTTCAGTGCCTCTCTCCCCTCTCTTCCTTTCATCACTTGGCTCTTATTTAGGAAAGGCAAACTTGACACACACACACACGTTCTGTGTAGAAGAGGGAAAATGGGAGACTCACCTTCAGAAGGGAGGGATGTGGAGGAGAAAGGGTTCGGAAGGAGAATGCTAGGATCGGAGAAAAGAGGGATATGAGATGCAAATTGTCTTTTTTACTCTGTTGCTTTCTCCACTTTCTCCCTTTAACTGTGTACTAGAATAAATAGACATTAAATGTACAGACGGCGACGGAGATGGAGAAGAGAAATATGGAGAGAAAGAGAAAAAAAATCACAACAACCAAATTACATGAAATTTCCTCTCATTTTTTTCCAATTTGTATTTTTTACTTTCACTCTGTTCTCTCTCTCTCTCTCTCTTTATTGTAAAACAGAAGGGACTGCCACACACACAGACACACACACACCGTGTGTGTGTACATTTGTACATGTTAATAGAAAGAGAGAAGAGTGGAGGGGTATTTTTTGTTGCAAAATTTAATGAAAAATCGAATATATGGGGGTAGAGTTCTTTGAGCGTCCTCAATTCAAGAGTAACCAAGGGAAAAAGATGCATCTTTGTAGCATTTTAATAAACTTTTCCCTAGTTTCGTCTCGTCAGGAAGAAAGGAAGGAGAGTAGAAAGATGTGTGGAGGAGACGCTTGGCTTGTTCAGTTTTATAAATAAGAGTACATTGATTGAGCCATGGACTCTCTCTCTCTCTCATGTTACGTGTGTGTGGTCTGTCTAAAAGAAATAAAGAGAGGGGGGTGTGTGTGTAGCTCAGACTTAAGAGTAAAGATAATTAAATATTGAAACTGCCTCAAGTGCCAAAGTTCCCCCCCTTCGTTCCTTTACAGTTCAAAAACTGAAGGAGCCCCTCGCCCCTACTTTCTCCCTCGTCATATAGAACTGACGTGTGTGTGTGGGATTTTTATTACTGGGTAAACAACTTTCTTGGCCCCTATCCTGTCAAAGAAACTCTCGTGGGGAAAAGTTTTCTCCCAAATTTTCAATATTCTTAATTTTTTCCCTATTTCCGCCACTCATCTCTACAGTCTAATTATAAATGGGGAAAGTAATGGGGTTTGAGGTTCGGACAACGCGGGAGATTTTCAATTTGATGTACACGTGCCAGCCGAGGATCGTGTGAGGATATTAAAAACCGGAACGGAACGGCGTGGAAGTGGAACAACAACAAGGAATATTGCTCAGTGGAGAGAGGAAAATATTGAGAGACAAGTCATAACTTATGAAATTTAGTCTAAAAAAAGAAGTACTAAATGACAAATTATGCAAAGCCTTCTCCTCTCAGATTCATACACACACACACTCTCTCTCACACAAGTCTGATCGGTTTACTCTCTCTCTTTTTGGAATGACATTGGTGACTATGGAAGGAGAAAGCGGGGGAAAGGAGAAAATGGCCTTGTAAAAGGATTTTCTAAATAATTTATTATTATTGTAAAGTATTATCAACGGAATTTTATCAGCTGGGGCAAAAAGAGGGAGGAGGGGTGGGAGAAAGCAAAGCAAGTTTGATGTCGTTCCAGACTCAGTATGTACGTGTGTATGAAATATACATGGAGAAAGCGAGTCGCCCCATAATATTGAATTATTGAATATATAATATAATATTGAGAACATAAAGCTTTATGACAACCCCTCTGCATTATCCCCCCTCCCTCCACCTTCTCCCTTACCTTTTTTTCGGGGTGTTTGAGTAAACCACATCCTTTCTCTCTTCTGTGTGTGTGTACTTTCTCTTTCTATTGTGTTACATACGAACTACCTTCCAAGCCTATAGTCCCCGCTTTTGGTCTTATGCAGCCTTATGCAAGGCTGGGATGGATTTGTGTCGACGGTGAAAGTGATATCCAAATTCACTATTTCTCTCTCTCTCTCTCTTTGTACATAGAAGATCTATTCTTCACATATTCTTGTACAAAGAGAGAGAGAAAGGTATAGATTCCATGTATAGAATTCGTCGGATATTTTTGGCAACTTTCTCTCGCAATGGCCAAATCTAAAGTCACACACAAACACAGCCTGTAGTCTATGGACCACTCAGCACTTTGCACTTTTTCAAGAGAGAAAAGTTTAACAGTTTCCACTTTCTCTCGGCTTTTTTGAGCTGCTGCTACACACAGCAGCCCTTTCCTTTTAACACTTTTTCTTGGATAGGGAAAGGTGGATTGTAAAAACGGGAGCCGATTTTTGTGTCTGGGGATTGGACTCATGGCCATGAGGCTGAGTTTTACGGTAGCCCAAGAAGAAGAAAAGAAAGCAAACACACCATCCTCTCATTCCCTTCCCCTTTCTCCGTGGTGAGTTGACAGAGAATATAATGGAGACAGCATAGTCACACACACACACGGGCACGTTGACAAGGAGGCAACACACGTTGCTAGAACATTATTCCCCTTGTGTGTGAGTCCTGACGTCACCCTCCCATACTTTCTCTGAGAGAGAGAGAGAAAGGTCTTAAGTCTTACCAATGTACAAAAGGTAAAAGTGGATGGAACAGCAGCTTTCTCTCTTCCATCTCGAACACATCAGCCTCCGTTGCATCCCGACCATTTTTATTTTTTGATGACGCTGCATCACTTTCCCCAACACACACACACTTTCACTCTCTGTTCGTGTGTGTCTGCCTGGCACATTTCAGATTTGTTACAAGGAAATCCATCCAACCGTCAGACACAATTATTTTGAGACACCCCTCCATACTTTATGTATGGCACACCTAGACACACACGACAACTAGAGAGAGAGAGAGAAAGTGAGGGATGCTCGGTCAAAGATATGCATTTAAGAGGAAGACTAATGGGCGACACTGACACGTCTCCCGTATTTCATCCATGATCCTCTCTCACTCTACAGTACATGTGTCACGTGAGTGGAGGAATCCCAATCTTTTATTCAAATTTCCCACCAAAATACTGTGTGCCACAGTAATTTCTCACTAATTTAATTGTCATTCGTCGGACGTCTGACGAGTCAAGCGACAAAAAGATGATGAAATTCTTTTGCCTTGACTGTGCACGTACCGTATTTCTTGAAAATAAGGACCCCCACTAGTCAAGGCTTTTAAAATTCCGAGAAAAGCGTTTTTACATCCAAATTTTCCATTAAACGCTTCGTAATTTGAAAGTTCCCTCATGAAAAAGCAAGATTTGTGCATTGTGACTCCGCGTCAATCTTGGGGGTTGACTGGATGTAAATCTAAAATACAATTAAAATGGAGTCGTGGGTGTGTTAAGTACACCCGGCTTTGTGCATATCCGGCGGAGAAAAACGACATTTATTCTTTGATTAATGACTGACCACATTAGCCATGATTTATCCGGATTTTTCTCCTCTAAAGACTCACTCCCTCCCAACGTTCTCCTAAATAGAGAGGAAGAGGGAGAAAGAGAAAGTGGGCTAAATCCCTTGCATCAACTCAATAAAGAGAGTCTATCAATAAATGGCTCCATCAATAACACAACAAAACTTTGGCTCTCTCCCGCATCGCTTCCTCACAAACTGGGAGAAAGTGAAACAGGATTGTCATTGCCAACCAGGGCACACAGCCTTAACTGTTTTTGTGTCACAGCAAGGGTCCTCCTCTGTCTCCGCATTATCCTGCTGATTCTTGTTGCTCCTTTCCCTCTCTCCCTCTCTTTCTCTCTCCGCACACACACAGTCTAGACGTCATGCTAAAAGTGTGCAGTCATCTCTCTCTCCGTCTCTGTCTGCTCCAATGGATTTTTCTGGGGACAGGGAGACTAAAATCAAATTTAGTCAAAGGGAAACCATAGCGAAATCGCGTGTGTAGGATGCAGCTGTAGCACACACACACAGTGTATACGTGTGTGTAGCAGATGTATGGAAATTCATTTGGATCATTGCACAAGAAGACTCCCAAATACTTGTAACACAATTTTTCACACACACAGAACAGAGATGCACTTACACTTTCACTATACATACTCTCAAAAACTCCCTCTCCCTGACTTTCTCCTCCCCATTTTCCTGGTGACTTTTCCTGGGTTGACTTGGTCCCCCCTTCCTCCTCTCCAAAAACTCCCCAGTCTATAGTCGTGATTGATGTGACTGTCAAATTTTCTACTTTCTCTTCGTACAAGCTTTCGTACCGTAAGTGGGACATGTAGAGTCAGGGGTGAATGAATGATTTTAAAAAAATATAACTTTAATTTTAAACCGTTTTTGAAGCAAAAAAGTCTTCAAAAATTGTCTTCCTACCGTATTTTCTATTTTTAAACACTAATCATTGTTGGGAGGAAGTCAACTTCAAGAGACTAGGCATGTAATAGAGAAAGTACGGATTAATTAGTAGCCCTTGAAGGTGTTCGCTTAAGTTTTCAAATGTTTTTACCTTGATGGGAATGGAAATTGTGAAATGCTAAAAGAAAATTATTTAAGAAATTTAGTAAAAGTGACCCGGGTTGCAAAAAAGGGTTTACGGCATGATCTCCACATGACCGTGTTGACATTCCATTGTGTTGGCTAAGGAGGAGGAAGAAGTAGATTGGGAATTTCTCATTTTATCCTATTTTTTTTCTTACGCTCATTTTCTTTAGAGTTTCGTGGGGTGGACGAATCCCATAAACCAGAGTTAATGTAAAGTCATTCGATTGGCTCTCAGTCCATTATCTTCTGTGGCTAAAGGGTAGAACGTGTGTGTGTGTGCGTGTGGGAAGGACCAAGAGTCCATCGGATTGAGATGAGGAGGATGGTGGGGAAATTTTAAGAATTTTCTCCTTAAAAAAGTCAAGATCTTAATGCTGTCTCTTTCATCTCTCATGAGAGAGTTTCTCTTCCAAAATTCTCATTCTTATTAAAAGAATGTACTCGCAGGTCAAAAATGAAAAGAATTTCAAAAACATTTTTACAAATTTTACAAAATATTAGTCAACAATTCATTTTCTCCGTAATTTCTATATCACAAACCCGGGTTGTAGATTTTTTTAAAATTTCCTACACAATTTTGGATTATTGCGATGCAAGCATGATTAATTTTTGAATGGTGTAATCTGATCTGCAGATAATTTTTCTCAAAAATAATTGTTTTTGAATCCTCTTACAATACAAAAGTCCCTAGAATAGTCAGAATATCTGAAAGAGAAAGTCTGCTCCTGACACACAGACAATGGAGAAAGTTCCCTCGTCAGCCTACCTCCATCTTTTGTAAGCGCCTTTAATCCTTTAATCTAAAAGTTGATGCAAGTCAAAGTGGCGTTACATAAAACCCGGTGGAGATGATAATTGATGCTAAGAGATGGTCACCCTCTCTCTCTTTTCCACACACACACACACACACACACAGTCCTCTGTCCAGTCCAAGGATCAGGGGATACCCGACAGCCGTCCAGGATCAGAGTGACAGCATTAGAACACAAAAAAATTATTGGAGAATGAAAGAGCGGAGAGTATTTTGGCTTTCATCCTCCTTGGCCCAGATTACATTCCCTCCCTCCTCTTCCCCCTCCCCCCTCACTCATCACGCTCTCTTGACTCACACGGACTTTTGTGACGTGTGTATGTGTGTGTGAGATACGGAGAGAGAGAGAGGCTGAATCTCTCTTTCTCCTCCGCCCCGGTTCGGTTCATTGGAGCTGGACAGCCGTCGGGCCAAGACCAAAACTTTGGGCGTGTGACATTCATTTTTTATGGAGGGGGAGGAGGAGAAAGGAGTAAGAGGGGATGACGGGAGGGGGCAGAGTTGACTGACATTTTAGATATTAAAGTGGACGAAATCGAGTCGAAATTGTTAGCATGGCCAGCTTGTCAAATTTATTGTTTTTCTGTCCACTCCTTTCCACCATTGCATTGCATTGCTGCTGCTACTGCTGGAATGTGTGTGTGTGTGTGTGTGTGTGTGTGCGCGCTTCATAATGTGGAGCTCACAAATATGGAGAAACAAAAACAAAAATATAAAGCGGCTTTCAGAACGTCATTTCCGAGACTCCCGGAACTCCCGCACATTTGCCAAAATCCCCGAAGGGTTCATATGACGACCAGACACAGAGAGAAAGAAAGATTCACTCATTCATGGAGCCAACTTTCTCTTCTTTCCTTTCTCCATGGGACAGGAGGAAACATTGGATAATGGAAGAGCCGAATTACAAATTTTGTGAAGAACTTCCCGTTTCTCTCTCTCTCTCTCCCTCCCTCCTCTTTGACTCCCTCTTCATCCTCCTCCTCCCCTCCATTAATTTTTGACAAAGGGTTCTGGGCTGTAAGGAGACCCGAGGTTCTGTTTTACAGCCGAGTAATGTTGCGGTAGAGAGAGAGACAGAGAGAAAGAAGGGGGAGAACGGTGGAGTGAAAGCATGCGGCGGAAGCACGTGATAGTGAAATGAGATGTAAATTTAGAAACAACTTTCTTTTCTTTGTGTGTGTGTGTGTGTGTGTGTGTGTGGAACAACACAAATTGCATTAGTGGCTAATCATTTGCAATGGCCAGTCCATTTTTTTGTGCGCTCTGTTGTTTTAAAATTCCTTCTCTTTTGTTATGGAATTTCCGAAAGAAATTTTTGCTTTGCTTTGTGTGAACTTTTCTGAAATTAAAATATGCATTTAATTATCGAGAATGGACAACTAATTCGTGATTAAATATTTTTTTACAGGACAAGGATGATTTCTACATAAATTTGTCAACGTCCGTCCGTCATTTTGCCAGGTAAGAATTTGAGGGAAAATTTAAAAATCCAAAAATGATGCACAAATTTTTGACTGAATTTCTTGCACTAATTTCCAGAGCTCTGGGTCACTTGTTGATTTACTGTCATTGGTGAGAAAATAGAAATGATTCTGAAATTGGCGCTCATTTTAAAAAACGAATTGTGAAAGTTAATGTGAAATTTTAATTGGAATTAGGCACTCATTCGCCGTTCTTTTTGATGACTCTCCATCCATCCTCAGCTCTCAGGTGATGAGCGATTTCATTTGATTAAAAGTGGAGTGGTAATTATAAATTAACGCTTAATGTTTTGGTTTGACAAATTGGACACAGATCATCTGGGAAGAAGAGCTGAGTCAAATGAAGGTCACGGACCGAAATCGGTTCACGTCCAACTCAGAGTTGGACGAGGACAGTCCGCCAGTGTCTTCCTCGTCCACCTCCAACTTCACGGACTATGACTATGAAAATGTTGTAGGCGGGGGTGGGCGTACATTCGAGCATGACGATGATGGCTCGGATGACCCAATCCTCAATCCTGACTTTATCACCCTCCGGACAAAGTCCTCGCTGTCTGCCTTCCGTGCCCTCAGCGAACTGACCAAGGCCACACAGGGAGTCATCGTCCTCCTTTGCTCACAAAGATCACTCATCCAAGTCTTCCGGGCTGCCCAACAACTCAGAATGCTCAATGGCGACTACGTCTTTATCCTCGTCGGCCAGCACAGTCAGGTCAGTCCTACGGCTGTCACTCCGCTCCACTAGAGCCCTACATGCAACCATTTTTCAGTTGCAAGCGCGAAATTAGAATTTTTTTCTTAGAACTTTTATTAAGTATACAGGTCCATAATTTTGTATGTTTTCATTTACCATGGCACCACCGGCCGAAATAGCTTTTTTCGAACTTGTCGGGGTCCAACTAGACTAGAAACCCCGATGCCTCCTCAAGGATACCCAATTTGGCTTCATGAAAAAATTTTCAAGATCATTTTTATGCAAAAAAAATTTTTTTCTTTCGGTCTTTTGTGGTCCCTACACTACTCAGAGACCTCAATTAAACATTTTAAACGTGTTTTTAATGTTCCAAAGTAATTTAAAAGTGAATATTCGGTCACCCAAAATTT
>WJFB01001386.1:0-32308 GCA_009870185.1 Pygmarrhopalites habei | reverse complement strand
GATTTGCATTTGATTTGAAGGGACGGGGGGTGGTTCATTGTTGGGAGGTTGAATCTTCAGATTGTTGTTGTTGCTGTTACTATTTGGCGGTGGAACATTTGGATTAATATTTAAAATATTATTACTGTTTTTACTAGGATTGTCATTGGACGGTTGTTGCACTTGTCCAGGTAGCGAAGATGAAGAAGAGGATGACGACGATGAGGATGAAGATGACGAAGTGATGGTATGAAGTTGAGCTTTAACTGGAGGAGGTGGAGGAGGAGGAGGATGAGGTGGAGGACCTAATCCTGGATGTCGTCGATTAGTCAAAATCCTCCTAAGAGGAATCATGCCATTTACATTTGCATAGTAAGGAACAATGTAATATCCTTTATGTTGTTTGGTAACATAGGCATTAGTCTTTGAATTGGCCATTGACTGTAAAGGTGACTGTTGTTGTGGTGGTCCATGATGACCATGACCATTCTTCACTATATTATTATTACCATGAACATTCTTTGACAATTGTTGTTGTTGTTGTTGTTGTTGAGGTGGCGGGGGCGGAAGACCAGGGATCGGACCAGACAATCCTAAACCGCCACTTCCCATCCGATTACCATACGTGACTCCTGGTGGAGGTAGGCGACGACTGTATGACCTTTGACTACTCTCAGCATGGAGGAGAGGGGCAGCTACTATTATATTTTGAACTCCAGAAGGTTGTTGTAATTGTTGTTGTTGCTGTTGTGATTGTTGAGGTGGGGGTTGTAATGGCATTTGTGAGGGATGATGATGTGGGAATCCATGATGATGATTGTGTGGTCCATGTGGACCATGGGGTGGATGGGTCAACATAGGCATTGGTCCAATAACTAAGTTGACATTATTGGTTAACCCGGGATTATTCCCTTGGTTCCCTACATCCATTGTTTTGGCTTGACGACGACTCGACAAGACAACTGGACGAGGTTTGAGTGCTCTCGAAGAAGGAACTAAGCCTCGATTCAATTTATTCCCCGAATGGTGGAGGTGACGGTAGCCATTGTTGTAATTCTTGTTGCTGTTGTGTGGGGCATGGGCAGAAGCGACGGATTTCGGACCTAAACCTTGACTATCCAACTGTTGAAGAATGTACTGGAGATGTGGAGGGAGGACAACGTCGGGGTCAGCGCCCTGGTATGGTTCAGGTGTTGAGTTGACACCAATGCTACCTGTCCCACTCCCAAGGGTATTGTTGTGTTGAATGGCTGCCCAAAACGATTCAGGTGGGACTGGGATGGAGGGTCCTACACCCGCACCTTCGTTGGCTGTCCCGTTTAGTAAGTCATCCGGGTGGATAGTTGTGAGGACGTGGAAGTCACTTGGTGATCCATTAAGTTGTAGTGATGATGATGATGAATGATTTAATTTACTCTTCAATTCAGTCTCTCCAATTGGCACAGTACTGTGGACATCTGAAGGGTCGATACAAGAGAGTTTTCGACCATCACCAAAATCATTCATATCACCCGAGAAAGTCGGTCCATCTGGATCGGACTCGTTCTGACGGTTCCCTTCGACCATGTGACAAATACGGATTTTTACATGCTCTGAAGTACTCACACTCGTATTGTACTTGGAGTGAGGGTCCGAGACTGGAGGGCCACTTTGTTCGTCTTGTACAAGGGATGTACTGGTAGCTGCACCAGTCAACGGCTCCACTGTTGAACTAGTTGTTGAATTAATGTCGTTATAATTTGTCAGAAGATCTTCCATAGTCCCATTATTTCCTGACATTCCTCCATCGAAATTAATTTTTGATTCTGGATTCAAACTTTCCAGCTCCTCTTCATCTGGATCTACTGCTGGGTATGTTTCAACTGGTGTTCCTTTTGGTGATGAGGCAGCTGTCTGTTGTTGTCCACCATGATGATTGTAACCACCAATGAAATTGTTCAAATGTTCATGATGACCGGACAAGAGCGTTGGATTTGATGGGAGGGGTTGCCATTGTGACCAATCCAAGTCCGTTGCTTGGAGGTGGTAACTCGGACCAATTTCGTCTTGACCATTCAAGCTGAGGACGGGTGCGGGTGGCTTCATCGACAATTCAATATCTGGATTAGGTTTTTGTCCATGAGGAAGAGGAGGAGGTGAAGGTGGAGGGAAACTGTGGTCACTTGGAAGGGATGTAGGAGAGATTGTGTTGTTCTCTGTTCCAACTTGGCCATGAAGAGAGTTTGTGTCGGATGAGGACTGCATTAAAAAAAGAGATTAGCATTTTTATAAAAAATGGTAAAATTCTTTAAAGGATGAGATTCAAAATTATTATTACCGTCGGGTAAGTCTCGTATGGATAGTTGACAAAGACTGGTCGACTCCCGGAAGCGATGCTATTCGTCGCTGTGGCTGCATTGAACCGATTGAGACAAACTCCCGGAGTCAGAGTTATGGTCACGGGGATCCCGGATGGTAGGAGAAGTCCGCGTGAGCAAAAACTCATACTAAAATCCGAAAATCCGATTTGTTAGAGATATTTTTGACAAAAAGTGAAATTTTTTTAGAAAAGTTTAGTGACCTTTGGCCGTAAGCGTTGGTGACAATAAGTCTTTCCATACTCCATCTTGAAATACCACTGTAAAGCCATCCTTGATAAGCAGTATATTTTAGTTGGATCTGGATGGGTTCCGTTATGGCAGGATGTGCAACAATGATCCGCTGGAGAACTGATCCAGCAACCATATTGTCCTTTGCAGTCCTTCAACAATCAATCACAATTTTGTAGAAGAAGAATAGAATTACGAATGGAATGGAAATGGAATTATTGAGCTTACTGTGTCACAAGAAAAGTTTCATTAATGAAATCATGTCCAATCAAAATGGCTTCGAGTCCTCCATAAGTTGTGACTTGCACTGCGGGACTTGGACTGCTCTCGATTGTTATACGAAATTGGTTGGCTGTAGTCCACATTTTGAAATAGAACAGAAAAATTAGTCATCATCATAATATGAATCTTTTGTTCCTCATACAGATTATGCTAATTGTGAGCACACTCCCTCCAAATCGTAAATTAATTTGGGAAGGGAGCCGATGCAGGTGGATTGTAATCGAACCATGTTAATTAAGATAAGAATTATTATGCAAACAACAATCCCACACACACCACTCACACTCACTCGCACTTATTATTTAGGAAGAGGAAGACGAGTTCAAAATTAATCAAAATTTACATGGAAAGATCTAATCATGTAAATCAAAAACAAAGTGAAACATGACTCTGTCACAATGCCAATAAAGATTGAGATCAAATACTATTCTGGTGACTCATTTCCTTTCCACTCGTTGGACGGTGAAAGCTGAAGCTTTTGATTAATTTGTACATTCATCAATTTAGTCTAACCCCCCAACTAAAAGTTGAAAGAAAGATTGTGACACTCACCGCAGAATGGCTCGTCGTCTCTCGTGATTAGGAACAAAAGACCTTTTTTTGGATTAGGCAGTCTGTCTGCATAGTAGCCCATATTCCCACAATGATTTGGATCCCAATTGAAACAATTACCCTGTAAAAATTTGTCATAACTTTCACAGGCAAATGCTGGGAAAGGACATCGGGGTGAAATTGACTCTGTAAAAAATTTGTACGCTCGACGATGGTTACAAAGACTTCGACCATCTCCATCCGATGCAGCTGAAAATAGCCATCATTTAAATTAAACACGAGAGCACATTTGCACATCATATTTTGCACATCAAATTACAGAAAGAATTGCAAAAGAAAATTTTGTTTACTTACACCACAAAAAATCCCGGACAGCTCCTAAAAAGAGATTGGAGCAGCCCTTTTGAACCCGTCCACCATTTGGATAGAAATCCACCTACGAGAATTTAGAAATAAATTAACCAATCTTCATTTAAGACATATTTTTAATTGACATTTTTAGCGCAAATTACTACACACCTGTCCCATGGGTTCCCAGGACCCCAGACCCCCCATAAGTAAAGAATCTCCATTAGAGTGGATGACATCCACAAACGAGGCGTCCTCCGAGTCCAACCGAACTTTCTTGTCATAGCCTTCAAAAAGCGGACCCGCCGCATCCAGTGCTAAAAAATATACATGAAAAATTATGATGAAGTCATAGCCAACTCATAACTCTCACTCTTGAGAGATGTGAATTGCCACAAACTCTAATGGCTCAAAAAAAATGATAATCATAATTTTTAAAACTATGTTTTGGGTGAGGAGGAGGAGCAGTAGACAAGTTGGGATCATCGGACAAGTTTGTACTCAAGTACCACGTACACACACATACAGACACACACACACACCTGAGATTGCATGTAGATTGTGTGTGGAATTTAATTTAACCTTGGTCGGGGGGACATGGCCTTTAAAACCTTCTCCATTATTTTAAATGCTATATAATGCAGTAAAACCAGTGTCGTCACGAGTCGAGTTGTTTTTTCTTCTTCTTCTTTCTGCAGTTTGTTGCATGGAGATGTGACTGGTTGTTTTAATACTACTGCCCTCCTGACTGACAATGAGTCTTTTGTGGTAATTTGGTCAGAGTTTGCATTAGACTGCATCTTCCTCTCTCTCTCTCTCTCCGTGTGTGTCGTGTGTGGATTTACATGTGTAGACACACACTCACACATCAGCTTGGGCAAGTAGCCCAGTTAAAGATCTTAAGCCTGACTTTGCAATTTTACTATGCACAGCACATTGTCTTTTGGGGGGAGAGAAGAAGAAAAAAAGCAAGTTTGAAACATGCAGCGGCAAGTGCCATTGGGAGCATCTCATCTTCTCTCTCTCTCTGTCTCATTTTCAGTCTGTCTTTAAAAGACAAGACAAGCGACACGAACATTTTGATAACGCCAAAGTCAAAGTAAGATAGAAGATGAGAAGTTTTTTTGCATGAGTAAAAACAAGTACATCTTTTGTGTGTGTCTCTCGCTGTCCATCGTCCATTGCCAATATTTTACAAGTCAACATTCAAGAAATCACCTTTGATCTACAGAGAGCAACATTTTTGTCCAACCCTCATCCTCACAAAGTCAGTATGTTCAATGAGTGACTCAACATTTTTCTCAAAGAATAACAAACAAACTGAAAAAAATACTACTTAATACATTTGGATCTCCAAACACGACAAGTCCAACTCAAATTCAGTTCAAAAACACAAACACACACACACTTTATATGTCTACAAACAGTACAAAGTGTGTGCGTGTGTGATGACCGCCATTTTTTCAAGATGTGCCTGTCTCCCTTTTTTCCCATTTAGTACAATAATCAACTTGACAGTTGATTCAACCTGTGAAATGATATGATAGGAGCAAGTCTTTTTGAACTTGTCTTGTAGATTAAAATCAACATACCAATCACAAGTACAAGTGTGTCTGTGTGTGTCCGGACGAGTACAGAGGTTAAACTATTAAAGAGTTAGAGAGTTAAAGAAAGAGAGAGATTTTAGTTCTCACCGGTAATGCGACTTAAACTATTGTTGAGCGTCTTCAACTCTTGGCCGCTGAATCTGTAAAGTCACATGGAAATCATAAATTGAAAAATGTAGTAACTCTACAATTCTATTTTAACAACTTGTTCAGACTTGTTTTGCGAAATATAAATAGTTTGCAAAAAAATTACCCTGCTACGTGGGCTCCGAGGCTAAACCCAACCAAATGGTAGTCATGGGTTCGACTGCCCAAGTGTTCGTTCAACCAGAATATTAGAAGGGCCACCTGGAAATAATGGAGTTCATAATTTTTAAAATTCCTGTGGTTTCATCCATCGTCAGAAATTAGCACCGGTCAAAATAGGATAAGTCGCGTCAAAACGAAATTAAAATAATAATTAGCGGAATGTAGGTTCTGAGAGGCTCTCCCAGACAAAACTAGGGCTTTGATGACACATGTACGTCCACACTCCACACACACACACACACACACACACACACACACACACACACACACAGGGAAGAGAGAAAGAAAAAATGAAAAGATGTGAGAGGTGTGAAAGTAAAATGGGGATTTTGGAGCATTTTGTATGATGAATCAAGCGAGAGGGACGACAGGTAGATTAGATTAGTCTTCAAAGCATGCCTTGCATTGCATTTTGCATTGCATTCGAGGGAGATTGTCCCATGAAAATAAAATCTCTCCGCTGATAATCATTACCGAGGATGATGTGTGCAATTGCTTGTACCTTCCCTTCTTCTCTGTGTTCTCTCCTGTGTGTGTTGTTTGAATGACTTGCAAAAATTTTAAATTTAATTTGCAACCTTCTCCATTTTTTTCTCTTTCTACACTACACACACACACAAACAGACCGCGTGTGTGTTTGTGTGTTAAAACTACCTACAGCAAAATAAATTATGATAAGACATGAAGATGATCAGCTGAGATTTTTTTCTCTCTTCTCCTTCTTACTTCTGCACTAGTGCCATATAAGGTGAGTGCGTCGGAATGCAATTCCATGCTTTTGTGTGAGCTTTTAGTGTGGCTATGGCTATACTTTATTGTTATACTGACTGACTTACCTGTAATAATAGGCAAAAATATTATGAACTGAAAGCTCAACAAGAATCTGTTTTTGTGTAAGCCTGCATTTTACTATTATAAAAAAAGAATTCTATATAAACTCCACTCACTCCCTTCCTAACTTTTCCTTGCTGTACACACACACACACACAACACACACAACACACACAACACACACAGTCCTCGCACCATTTATTTCTTGCCGGTCTATTTTTTTCTCTCTTTTTTAGCCGTCCATCATTGCCAGTTATTAATTAACTACTTACTACTGCTGACTGCCCATAAGAGGCGTGAGATTAATTTAAAATAATACAACTTCATTCTGTGACTAGCTAGTAGCTATACGAACGACTTTGAGCCTAGCTATCTATATACACATACACAACAATATAAAAGAATACTTGAACGATTTTTGCCATCTCTCTTCCTCCACTAATATTCTAATGGCCTATATTTTTCCTTTTTTCTTTTGTCCTCCACAAATGAACAATTATTGGATGGGTGTTCGTAAATACATTTGTAGGGAGGGGAAAAACAAGTTTAACATTAATTTACTACTAGTAAATGTGTGTGTGCTATAAATAGACACACAGCATTATCGTGTGTGGTTGACTGTGTAGTTGTGATGAGTGAGAAGACGGGCGGACAAAAAGAAAACTGCAAAATGCACCATAATGCATTTTGACGGACTGAATGGCATTGCAGTGATTATAATTATAAATTAGGTGAATGCATTTATTCATAAATGAGTTTCTATTGTTTAACTCCTAGCCTAGCAGCTACACACACACACATACACACACAAATTTCACTTTCCTTTAGAATGCAATGGTGTGTGTGTGTGTGTGTATTCCCCGTCTTATATTACAACTCGCTAATTGCCAATACTAAAAAAAGATTCACACTCCCGTGCGTATTTCCCTAATGAGATTTTTTTTCTCTAAATCCTCTCCAATTTTGCACTGCGACTGTGACTGTCTTCTGCATTCTACATTTAAAAGGAATTTTTGTGAAAGAATTGTACCTGCTTCCCCACAAGCCTTGTGTTGACTGCAGCTCGGACATAATTCGGCATGGCAGCCCCATTTTCCCAGTCCACACAAATGATATTACACTCGACCTAGGATTGAAGAGAAGGAGAGAAACAAAAAGAGTCATAAATTAATATCAATTAGACTATCATTTTACAAGAGTAAGAAGACACACACACAAAGTAAGTAGATATGGAGTGACACAGATTCTGACAACATGTTCTTGAACAAACCCATGTGTGTGCGTGTGTGTGGGTTACACACATTGACACAAACACCAACTGACATTTATTTTGACAAAACCAGCGTTTAATTAATATAATGTATGATATGATGTGATGTGATATGATAAATTCCTAATTAACATTATACATTATAGGAAAGGTGTGGGCTTTGCTTTGCATGTTACGAGTAGAGTAGACGTACAGAGTAGACTAGTTTCAAACGGTGTGTGTGTGTTGTACATTTAATGATAACACTAGCAACACAACAACAACAACAAGTTTTTCAAAGCCACTGTCCGTCTTTCACTCTGTGTGTGTGTGTGATACATGATACAGTCTTAAAATCCAAGACGACATTTTCTTCCTCATTGTCAAAGTAAATTGTCATTGACAAGTGTCGGCCGACGGCAAGGAAATGCAATTGTCAATTTGCAAAAATTCTTCTTCTTCATCCCTTCTATCACACTCCACTCAAATTAATTGTAATAATGATGAGAGAGTGTGTGTGTGTGTGTGGAATTTGACGACGACCATTCGTACAGGTACCACAGGATCACCACAATTTTTGTTTTATTCCGTTCTCTCGTTTTTCCCCTCTTGAGTGACTCACACAAGTCTCCACTTGAGGAAACACATCATAACGTTGTTTTTTACAAGTAGCTGCTGTAGTAAGTAAGTAGTTGGAGTAAGATGGAAAACAAAGCATGTAATGTGATTTTTGTTTTTGAGGTCGAACGTGATCCATTGTTTTTTCCCCTCTTGCAACTTGTCTTCTCAATTTTTATCCTTTTTCCTCTGTTGTTGTTGATCATCTCAAGTCCACACATTGTTAACAGATACATAATATTCTAATTCTAATCGACTGCACAGTACACAATAATCTGGTTCAATTCTGGTTGAGAGTCTCAACTTGAGACATGTGTGGTGTGTGTGTTTAAATTGTGAGGGAAGTAATTAAGATGTGACTTACCACAGAGAGGAGAGCGAGTCGCATCTCTGATGCCCACATTCTGTTACAAGTTGACCCGAACCCATGAATGATGACTTTGGTCGGGTTGGAAGCGTTGAAATTTGATGAGTACATCGATGTGAAATTGAAGTAGGAGTAGACTTGAGGGGCCTGTCGGTTTTGTCGGGTGAACAACAGGAATTTTGTACCCACTTCTTCGGGTGGGGAAGGGAGCATGTCCAAGTAGTCAAAGGGACCTTCATCTACAAATTAAGATTCCATCATTTCATGCTCAATAATTCGCTATAATTTTAGCACAAAAGAGATCAGTGTTAAAAAAGGAAGAGAGACGTACCTCGAAAACAACCCAGCTCTCCATAACAAACGATTTCTTCGTCCCTCTTGACTCTTTTGTGAAATTGAGTAATGTGAAACAAATTATTAATAAGTATTACAATATTTCCTTCCGATCTCTCAACTCTGTGAAATATTATGGGTCTTAATGGCCTGCTTCCGCTGACATACTTTGAGCTTTGAACTAACTTTGAATTAAATGATGATAATAAAAAAAATTTCCTTTTTCCTCTTCCACTCACAAAAGATTTTTAACTATTTAGTATTTTTGAAATTCTCTCGCTCTTCCCTACACTTTTTTTTATTATTATTGCTTCACACAGTTAAATTCATATTAGTCAAAAGTTAAGAGTTAATTTGAGCAATTCGACACAAATTCGGTCAAACTCGTAGGTACAGTACAAGTTGACCGAAATTAATGATACGATAGCATAAATTAAGTGTGTGTGTGTGTAGGTTGTAACGCACTATTTCATAAGCTTACACAAAGAGGGGAAAAGAAGTTAATCACGTCAAAGAGTACTAGTGTAGTTGTAATTACTCAAACACCACTCTCTTGTTTTAATTTTAATTGTGGATGATTGTAGTGTGGAAGAAGGTGAGCACGTGGTGTGTCCGACAGTCTGTGACGACGACTACTACTACGCGTGTGTGTGTAAATTGTAGTCTACATTTTACGCACATTTATTATACATTACTATCTCTACCTACACAGTGTCAGTACAGGATGATGGTGAAGAAGGTTTTCCCCATTAATTACAATTAAATCTAACAGCCTGTTCTCTCTCAATAATTATGTTTCATACTGTTCGTTTGAAAAGGGAGACACATGAACAACTCACCTGTGATGACGATGTACTGTTGAATTGATCTGTTTCAATTTATTTTTCTGTTGCCAATCATTCAGACTTTGAACTACTGCTCTGAAGATTTCCTAGAGTAAACAACAAAATGGTGTGGAAAATATTATTGCAATTCTTTGTTTGCGGCAGGATTGAACAGAAAGGAAATCGGCATCATGTGATCCTTACCTCATCATGTAATTCGTCATCATCTATGGCATGTCTTTTGAGAGCTTTTTCCCCTTGTCCCCCTCTGATTTCCCTAAAAATGAATCATCACAGATCATAAATTGACAGCAAAATCAAATCTTAAGGACATGGCACAAAAAATCAATTTTTGGTTCCTTAGACTTTTGTATGCAATTTTTAAATTGATTTTTATCCAAATGATTCCTGCCTTTGACCTACAAAGGTCATAAAGGAGCAGGTAAACTCACAAGAAAAATGTTTGATTTGGACGCCACTTGCTTATAAATAGTATTTGTAGCTTCTGTAATTAAATTTGGAAGCGGCAATTGACGTGAACGGCGTCCAAGTCTGACATTTTAAATATAGACATTAAATACAAAAGTGTTGAACTTCGACGCCGCTCACGTCGAAAAGGGATTCTAGTTTTCCATAAGAGTAGCCGTCAACGTGTAATTTTAACAAATGGCGTCCAAATGAAGCATTTTACCTGCTCACCTTTCGACCTTTGTATGTCAAAGTTAGTAATCAGTTGTAAAGAAAGTCTATTTAAAAATTGGTGAGGAGGCTTTGGTGATCATATTTGTTTGGAAAATTAAATTTTTTTAATATGTACATGAGTTGAAAATCACTTACCCTAGAATAATCCCTCCTACCAGTAAGAATATGACTCCTACAAAATACAAAATCAAAAATCGTCAATATAAATTTATAAATATAAATTTCCAACTCGATAAAAATGGACATTCTCCAGTAAACACTATGTAAAATTATGTCGTGTCATTTGTATGATGTCAAAAATCTCATTTTTATTATTTTTGACAGTCACACTCCCAACATAATGGCTCTTCCTGCCCCTCTCTCTTCAGCCTGTAATTTCTCTGTCAAATTCCCTCTCTCTCTCTTTAACAAAACCAAATTGAGAG
The DNA here is from genome assembly GCA_009870185.1 of Pygmarrhopalites habei. Lineage (NCBI taxonomy): Eukaryota > Metazoa > Arthropoda > Collembola > Symphypleona > Arrhopalitidae > Pygmarrhopalites > Pygmarrhopalites habei. The sequence continues at coordinate 21,294 of WJFB01001386.1, read as the reverse complement.
ACTTTCAACTGTGGATGGAGGATACAGGGACATTATATTAAATAAAGGTGTATGTGGAAGCGTGTGAGCGTGAAAAAAGAAGTTTTTTTTTATTTAGTAGGTACTCTCAACTTTACACAATTGTACTATCACTATTGTAGACGATAGAAAATGCAGCATGACAAATTATTATTCTAATTGTGCCCCATGACAAAAGTGGAGTAGCATCTCTCTCTCACAAAACCTCAGCTTTCGGCTTTCCCTTGTTGTACAATTTAATTCCTCGATCATTTCCAGTCAGTCATTTGATCTGTGGCTGTGTCTGTATCTGTACTATCCTCCTCTTCAACTTGTAGCTAACCTAGACGAGAGAGAAATATGTTTTCCGCCAAAAAAAATAATTTATTTTCCATGCTGAAGGTATTCAAGACAACCTAAAATAATATTGTAAAAAAAGGGGGGATGTGGATGCGTGTATGACAGGTGCCATTTTCACTCAAATCTCTCATTTAATTTGTTTCAGTCTCTTCTTCCTCTGACTCTCACTATCACTTTTAAATCATGTATTTTTTTCCTCCTCCATTCAAATTAACTCCACTCCGTTCCATTGTCCCATCTTCATCTGAGGCAAATGCAATTCATCATCCAAGTAGTTATAGTACAGTAAGTAGTCACCGAGGAGGAATGGAAATGGAAAATGATAAAGAAGAGAAGGAGGAGGAGGATCATTTAAAATGAATAAAGAAGAAGTTAATTTGATGGTTAATGGCATGGGATGACAAAAGAGGAGACATGACAATCGGCAAAAATTTCCACCTTAACACAACAACAAAGACAAAGACTTTTGGATTTTCTGGGTTATCCTCCATCATCTCCTCTCTCTCTTCAAAGAGAAGAAGAAGAAGCCGAATGAAAGTGAATAACTTTTTCTCTTTTCTTTTTATTTTCTTTTTGAAGGGGAAGCCCTTGGCTCGAAAGACTGCCGACTTTGTCCTCCACCAAAAACTGACTGGTAATTATTTTATTATTATTGTCCTCCTCTTTATTTTCCCCTACATCTAATGTTGTGTATTCAAAGAATCCTCCTCTCCTCTACTAATACTATTATTATCTCTCTTTTCTCCCGTATCAATCATCAACTCATTGAATATATTATAAAAGTTATTTTGTGAGACACTCTACGATGCGATACGGTGGTAAGAAACGAGATTGTCTCTCTTTTCTCTCTCTCTCTCTCTCTCTCTCCGTCAATGGATCAACTTGTCCCATTTAAATTCATTTTCTTGACTTTTTAATTAGGATGTACAACTGTACACACACACTACTAGTACACTCTACACTAAAGAGAGTACCACACAAGTACAAGTGTCTCGAGGATGACGACAAGAGAGAGAGGAGAGACAATGTTGGAACAATGCTCAAAAAGCATTGATCGAATCATCTTGTGAATATCTTGAAAAGAGAGGATGATAGATTAAAATCTTCTCTCAAGTCTCATCTTTCTTCAATCTACCGTGAGACACACACACAGTCACACAGTCAACCACTCACCTAGACAATCCTTGAGGTATTATACAGCATATTTGTGATGGTGTGTGTGTCTTAGTCTACTAAGACTGTGTGTGTGTGTACTGTAAATATTTGAACAAGTAGAGAAATAGAAATCTGTTTCTGTGACGGTGACATTTTTCCTTGTCGCCGCTGTACTGTGCTTTGCTGTACAATTACAAACTACAGTCACAATTAACCGTTCAGAAAAGCGTTCAGAGAGAAACAGTTGAAAGTCTTGGATTCGAGCTCAGCTCAAAAACTCCAATTGGAGTTTAAGTCTAACTTTTTTTTCTTTTTATCTTCTACTTTTGTACACAGTCAACTGCACCGTTTTCGTTCGTTGAACTATTCCCCGTGGGGGGCACACACACACACAAATGTAAAACAAAGGGAGAGAGAAGAGGGGAAACTTTAATTAATTGTCTCTAATAGTGCAGACAACAACGCAGAGCAAGAACAGAAAAAGAGTAAAAGTGACAATTCCTCTTTTTAAAAAAAATGATCATCACAGATTTACTCTATTGTTCTGTTTCTCCCCTCCAAACAATATTTCTCTCTTTTCCCTCCTTTACTTTAGTGTGTGTTGTGTGTGTGTGGACCACCTTGGCATTGACCAACCTCCTTCACTTCCTTTTTTATCATCCTCATCTTTTATCGTCGTCTATCCTCCTCCTTGGCATTTTAAATTCTTCCTTCCGTCACTTTTGTCAATTTACTACTACTCCACACACACTGTACACACACACACAATTTCACTTTCTCCACCAATTAATCCCAATAATCCATAGATTATTGTGTCTACACTGTCTACACACACACACACGTAGTCACCATTCATGCTCACATAATATTTATGGCGGTTGTCAAAACCCATTATTTTTTTTGTCTTGGTCTTCTAAATATGTGCACAATTAATTTCCAAGTAACGAAAGTATTAATTACTAATTTAATGGGAATTAAATGGAAGATTCTTCATCCCATTGCATGTCCCTGTCTGTCTGTTTGTGTGTCGTGCTATCTGTTGTCTGTTGTTGTGGTGTGTGTGTGTGTAATTTGCAATTTAAAAGTGAGTACCCCACACACACACACAAATGTGAGTGAATGGGTTACATCCAATTTCATTGGAGTTTATGAATCTCGAGTAAAAAAAATAAGAATTATAATATAATAATTCTTCTCATTCTGCGTAACTTCATCTCACTTCCCCACAGACAGACACACTACACACACACACGACACACATAGTAATACACACCATACACGCCCTTGTTTGCAATGCAAATAACAATTTTCCCTTTCATTTAACCAACACACACACAACCTTTTGAGACTGTGTGTGTGTGTGTGTGTGTGTCTGTTTTCTATTTGTCACTCAGGTATACATGACTTAACCCTTGCAATCCTCCTCTTCTCTTACCGTTTCAGAAAAAGATAACAAAAACTTCTTCCTGAGACGGAGAGAGAGAGAGGAGGGGGTATGCACTCTTCTTGTCGTATTTTTCTTCTATAATTTATTTGCATTACATTGCATGTGCAAATTTTACACGAGATTTTTTTTCCCTTCTCTCTCCCTGCTTAGAGCGGCCTGCGTAATAATAATTGCCATCTCTCTCTCTTTCTGTCGCTGTATTTTGTAACCTCACCCTCCTCTTCCCAATGTGTGTGTGTGTGTCTAGAGAGAGAGACCATGGACAGTTAAATATGATTTCACATTGCTCAGAGAGCTCACAAAATTACTAATTTCCTTTTTTCCCTCTCTCTCTCTCTCTCTTCCTTTTTTACGGCGTCATTACACATTTACACATTTATCGACGACTGCTAATTTTAATGAGAAATTCTCCTCCTCATCTTGGTCTAGTGTGTGTGTGGTGGAGGAACAAATAAAATGTGTGTGTGAAAAAGTGTAAAAATGAATGATCCTTCAAAGAGTTACGATGGGATTGAATGGTCTTTAGACGAGATGATAGGACCACTTTAAGTACACTTAAAGTACTTAAAGTTGTGTGAATGGAAGTACATAATAATAATCCTTTCTGCAGAATGTCGCAATAATTGCTAATTGTGTAATGAAAGAGAAAATGGGAGGAGGAGGGAAGGGAGGAAAGGGAAGAAATGTGTAAAGGTAAGGGAGTAATCTTGTGGTTACCACTATCCTAGTAAAACTATACTAGTAATAAATACGATACGATATGGTATTATTATTACCTGTAGCTGTAAATGAGAGAAACTGCTGACTTTGGGGAGTCCATCTGATAGCTATTCTCATGTTTCAGGCATTGCACTCTCCCAATTTTCTCCAAACCTGCCAAAAGGGAAAAAAAAGAGAAAAAGAGGTAATTAGACATAAATCATAATTTGTATCAAAGGAAAATTATTATCCAACTCTTTTTTTGGAGGGAGAAATTGTTAATGTCCTCCTCTTCCCTCATTTTTTGATGAGGATGACGGAAGAATTTTAAATGAGATTATGCCATCAAAAATTGACAAAAAAAATTCAATTGTGCAACTAAACCTTTTTGAGGGGCGGAGGTATGCAAAAAACCAACAAATTGTGTCTTTGTGCTGATTATTGCGATTGTAAAAGTGGATTAAAATCTTATCATTCAACTTTTTTTTTGAACAACTTAATCGATTTGAACCCCCTTTTTTAATTGACACTCTCTGTGCATGTACTAAAGGTGTGGGTTTGTGTGTGGACAAATAGTTTAATGAGATTAACTAACTGTACATCTTTCTTTCTTATGCAAAATTTAATCTACATTCCACCAAATCATGTTTTTTTCCACATGTTAACTTTATAATTATTATGATCAAGTTAACCCATTTCATCCTTCTCTCTCTGTCTCTCTCGTTCTTCCCTCTTTAAATTGTTCTCAACTTCTTTTCCTTTTATTTATGTAGGGAAAAAAATTCTTGTTTTCTCGTTTCTCAAAAAAGAAAACTGGTAAAAATTTAACGATGTAATGTGAAAAATTGTCATCATTTTTTCCTTGTTGTTAAACTAAATTTTTTCTTGAATTGCGTAACGAGAGAGAAATTACAATACATACATGAAAAACAGACGAAACGTCGAGAGAGAAGTTAGAAGTCAAAAAAACATAAATATTTTGTCGTCGACATTGTTGAGAATTTAAAACATAACAATTGTGATTGTTGTGTAGGAGTAGAACAGAACTAAAGGATACAGTATGAGTTTTTGAGGATTTTAATAAGCCGATAAAAATTATTCACCGTTAAATATATTATTCCACATTTTAGCAGTAGAATTCATTCCCTACTAAAAAACCATTTTTTAAGTACGCGTTTAATGGGCACAGAGTCATAATTTTTGATCTTGTGTGATGCAATTGTACAAAAGATGAGGATGAGAAGAAAAAATCTGGGTTACAATGTAGCAAATTACAAAGTTCGTAATCGTATGATAACAAGAAATGTAATTATAAAAAGTCTTTATTCTAAATTCTCCATATTAAATAAATAGTCTCTCTCTCTCTCTCTCTCTCTTTGCTCTGTTCTCATAATGAGAGTCTCATTTACAAATTTTGGTCAACAAGAAAAAGGAACAAGGAATAGAAATAATAACAGTACAGAATTTAACAAGCGGTTCCTATTTTCTCAGTCACAATTTCATGGTGATCAATTTCAAAGATAAAAAAATGAATTTCAACTTGTCTGCACTCCACACTGCACACGCATACAGACACAGACACACGCGCGCACACACACAGGAGAGAGAGAGAGAGAGGATAAATGATACTGGTGAAAAAGAACGGTTAGCCCAAGCCAGTTAACATTTTTTTGTGTCTGTCTTAAACTGTTTAAAGATTTAACTTGAAAGGAAGTGAATGATTGTAATTTTGGGGGAGCAAGACGCACACACACAAGAGGAAGAGCTCATCTCATGCTAGCTTGACTCTTTTGATCCTCCAATCCTACTCTAATAGAGTACAAGAGAGTGTGGCTAAATTTTTAAATTTGTACTGAGAGAAAAATGTCAACGAAGCCGAAGAAGTAAACGGGATAGTACAAAGTTGGCTAAAAACATTTGCAAAAAAACATTCGCACTTGCAGAAGGGCGGTTGAGAAGTAGAGCTAATGTGACTGTAGTGCAGAACAAAAGGGGAGGAAAACGACATCACAAATACACAGAAGTACAGAGAAGTAGAAGTGCAAGGGCTGGGAAAATATTGTGTAGATTTTTATTCTTAAAAAATACATAATAGATAAAAAAAGGTCATTATTTCTCTCCCTCTCTCCTTCTCTCTCTCTCTCTCTCTCTGGTGTGTGTGTGGGGTTAGGATTTTGGTGTACTTAATACATGAAGATGATGGTTTTTTAAACCTCAAGATCCTTGTTTCCCTGTTGAGTGTAGTCTGACGAGAAGAACTCTTCTCTCTGATAATGGATAATAAAGTTTGGAGTTGAATGGAGCGAATAACATAAAAAAAGAGTTTTTTAAATGGGAGGTAAACGACCTTTGCACACTGACTCACTGACTCTCTTCCCCACAAAGACCAAAGATTGTGTGTGTGTGTGTAAGGTGTACGTGTGTGTGTGTGGATTATACATGATGATGCAAGTTGTATCCTATTATCACATTCAAGAATCAATAATTTTGTAGTTAAAAGCCATGTTAAACTTGTTACTATATTATTTTGTCCTCTCTCCATTCTCATCTCTCGTCTTGTACACACACACACAGGGTGTGTGTGATTGTGAACTACACGATGGGTAACATGGTAAGGAGGGAGGAAGACTGGACTCAATTTTTCAGGTGTAATTAACCATGTGCATTGACATGAGATGAAGGGGAAAGATGATACTTGATGATGTGGTTCAAGTAATTAAACCTAGGCTAGGTCTGGGCTGGTCCTTGTCTCATCTCATCTCCAACAAGTCAATAAGAGAGAGAGAAGCTGGCGGCTATTTCATTACCACTTCTTCTTCTTGCAGATGAGATCTACAAAGACAGATCTCACAAACACACGCACTCAGCCACTCAAATTGAATAATTTTTGGGAAATGGGTCAACGTATTCTCTGTGTGGTTCAGAGTTTCTTGGACTCGCATAAAAAGAGAGACAGACAATGACGATGGACTTTTGTCTCGTCGTATAAAAAAAGTCAATTTTATTCTCAAAATTCAGAGGAATTTTTAGACACCATTTTTTGTGAATTAAATTTGAGGACAAAAGCAACTTTTTAATTGTAGTGAATTGTACGGGAAGAAAGAGGAAATGATGGAGATGACTACTCTCAATAGCGAGGCGAATGTTAAAGTTTTTGTGAAAATGGGGAAACGAAAACTGAAAGAAAGGAAGGGGAAATTTTGTTTTTGGAAGTAAAAAAAAATTTGAATATAATTAATTAAATGTAATAATAATAGGGTTCCCAATTGTCTACCAGTTTAAATGAAGAAAAAAGAGAATAATGAAGTATTCTTGGACTCACGAGTCCTCATCGTCCCTCGTCGTCGTCATCGCCTCTCTTGTGCATAGCCAAAACAGACAAAAGACACACACACACACATCGTGTAGAGTGCAAAGAGCAGACGGAACACACCCTCAAATGAATTTTTGCCGGAAGTCAAAAAATGAAATATGAGAGAGAGACAGAGAGAGAATGAAGCAGCGTTAAATTTTTTTACACGGCGTATAATAATAATGTGTACACACACACAATACAATAGTGTGTGCCGACAATTTTGTGTCTCTTTCCTTCTTTTATCTTGTACTAAATCTAGTCTGCCATTCTTACTGCTGCTGTGTTGCTACTGCAATTCTTGGTCTCTTTTTTCCATTAGATCACAATTCTCGTCCATTTTTTAAAAAAATATTTTTGACTTTGTCTTTCCCCATTGACATGATTTTGTGTGACGATGGAAATGGAGACAAAAAATGTCAATTGTGCATTTCTCTCTCATTTCCCCCTCCTCTGTGTACATTCCTGTACTTCTTGTACACACACACACAAACAAAAACACACGCGTACACACACTCCCTTGCTTCCACTAGTACTACACGTACGACACACGTTATTTGGGAAGTGTCAATTAAAAAGACAAAACTGGACCACGTGTTAGCAATTTCAGTTAGAGGTGTGTATACCTGTGTGTGTGTGTGTGTGTGTGTGTGGTAGACAGTTTGTCTCGGTTATAATGATAATCCCTCCACCACAGAATTAGATGCAAAGTGCATGCGGTGACTCTCTTCTCTCTCTTCATCTGTTCAAAAATACAGCCAAAAATAACGGTAATTCCTTGTGTTGTTAATTGACTATTGACGTGTGTGTACGACGCTCTCGTACACACACGTTCGAAAGAGGGTCCCCCGTGTGTGTGGAACCCTCCGCACAGAACAGAGATATTAGTTAAAAGGAGGATTAAATGAAGCCAAACGATTTTTCTCCCTCCCTGTCAATGTCAACAAACAAGTCAAATTGTAAAGTGGTCAATTATAAAATAATTGTTTGTTTCTCTACATCTCCTGCGACTACAGTCACTTCTCTCTCTCTCTCTCTCTCTCTCAAGACGTACTCCACACCTCGGCAGAAAGACAATCATAATTGTAGTATATATACACACACAGGAGGGATATAGCCCTATTAACATTTACAGAGTGTCGTGTCGTTTGTGTGTGTGTGTTGGGGGAGGAGGAGGAGGGAGAAAATTTCTCTTTTTATACGATACATAGGGCAAGACGAAAGAGGAGAGACGACGACGACTGACTTGAAGAGAGAGACTCTCATAGTGGGAGTTTAATCCCTCCATTTAACGTCAATTTCACGTTATACTTACCCCTCATGTGTGTGTGTATGCCGTGTGTGCCGTGTGTATGATATATATTTCAATTAAGAGTGTGTGTGTGCGTATGGGAATATTAATGTGTGTAGATATTGAGATATACGATCCTTCCGCATCTAAAAGAGCACATGCACTTTACTTTAAAAGTCATATGTATATATGGTACTCTTCCTGCTGCCAATAATAACAATCTCCAACTCACTCTTGCCAAGCCTCTCTCTCTCTCTTCGAGAGTGTGTGTGTGTCTCATTGTGTTAACTAGACTATGGGGACACGCAAATACAGATACTTGAGCAACAGGCCTACATTAAGTATTAAATCATCAAACCTCACAATTTCCTCCTCCTCCTCCTCCTCTTTTTCTTCTCCTCTTACATTTTTAATAAGCCCTCTCTTTCTTTTTTAAAAAATTAGAATTTAATTGTTCCTCGTGGAGTGGATTAATTTTCCTACATTTAAACTGCACAGCCAAAAGTACAATGTCTTTTAAAAACAAAAAAGGCGAATTAATTTATTACCTGGTTGTCCAATCTGACTAGAAATGATGGGAAGAACCGGGCATTCTCGTCGGGGCTGGGAGACATACACACAAGTTTTTGCGATTCTTTTTTCGGAGCACACAAAATAAAAATTTAGAAATTTTTTTGACAGCTACGACTGTGACTGTCTTGTGTGTGTGTGCGTGTGTGTGTAGGATAAATTTTTTTCACAATCACAAAGGTAGGGAAGCACTAGCACAAAAATCCACTCATAATTCTCATCTTGTTGTATAATGAAAGGCGAGGAGAATTTATTTATTTATTTATTAGTATCTTGAAATACGATGACCCACTTTGTTCCCTTTTAAGTGTCCCAGTGTACACTGCAGTGTGCGTGGAGAATGGTTAATTTTTTAAAATTAAAATAAGTTGACTTGTTGAAAATTTGTAGAGGAAATAAAGACATAGAGACACAGATGTGTGGGTTTTTTGTGTATTTGGACAGACTCCAAAAAAATTGTGTGTGTAAAATAAAATTAAAAGATTGTTGAGTCAAGTCAGAATGGAATGGGATGACCAAGGACTACATGATGACTAGTGACATAGTGACTGTCTTGTCTTGTCTTTTTGGTAGAACGTGTGTGTGTCTTCTTTTTAGTTGACAACTTGTGTGTGTCTTCTATGTGTCTGTGTGTTAGTTGAGGTGGAATGGAAGAAGAAGTGAAAAAAGTGTGACGGAGAAGACGTTTTTTTGAACAATGTGGACAAGTCTCTCGCGAGCAACTGAGTGGCCGGAAGAGTTGCACTGCACAGATTTTTACACACTGCAAAAATTTTCTGCACAACCCACCACCAACCACCACACCACATCAAAAAAGAACTTCAACTCCTTCCTCCACACACACACACACATAGTCACTATCTAAAATGTAAGGTAAACACAACAGGCAGACACACAGTTTTGGCTAAGGGGGATAAATGTCCCGGAATCTTTCCCTCTCTTTTATCTTTCTTTCATCATTTCCTTTCTTCAAATATTCCTTCTTGCCCAAAGTTAAGTCTGGTTTTTTTCCAAATTATTTAATTACAACATTACAAACTCTGGGCTTTGCAAAGTTGTCAAAGGTACGTAGTTTCAACAATTTTTTAAAACTTTCTTCCGCATTTTGCTCAATATTGTGAATTTTTTACTTTCAAATCCAGTACACAAGCGATAGAATAAAAAAAAAATTTGCAATGTCTTTGTGTGTGCTAAATATGGAACTGATGACAAGAAAATGTTGGTTATTTGGGTCTTTCTTTGGTCCATCCTGGTCACCGGGATTGAGAGTCGGGAATGGCACATGTGAGCCAGTTTTAAATATTTAAAATGTCAATTTTTAACTTGAAAAATTAAATTATTTTCCATTTTTGAATTGTATAAAATTCTTTCTTATTTTCCAGTGCTTCCCTTTACGGCGACAAGAACGAATGGAGTTCAAAGTTGTACTACCCAAAAGTAAATAAAAAATATTGCAGAATTTTTTTCCCTCAAAAAAACGTTTAATTCACGTCATTTTTCCTTATATAAAAGTACCACCAGTGCAGTAACAACGATGACTTGAGACTCCAACTTGACTACACAAGTGAGGATGTGAGTAACTGGTCGACAATTCTAAATCAAGAATTATTTTACCTCTCCACCGTCCCAGACAGTTACGCTGAAGAACTAATCCTGGACAATTTGTACAATCAAGAACGTGGGATAATAATTCTCCGGACTCTTGTCTCCATCTTTTTCATTGATACTCTCATCGCCCTCCTGTCCCTCATTTTCATGCCCATTGTTGGAGCAATAGGAGTCTTCCTATTTGGTGGGTTGACCTTTGTCCTCATCAAAGTTGTCCAAGTAGCCGGCCGATACGTTATAATGCTTTACGAGAGACTCAAATGGAAAAGAGGTCGTTTAGTTCTTCCAAAAAGTGCAAAGAAATTACATGCTGACTCAAAACATTACAAAATCCCATACTTTTTCCGTCCTGACTCGGACCATGAAATGTCCAAAACTTTTGACAACAAATCCAGTGAAGAGTCCAACAGTACAGAAGAGGAGGAACAAGAAGAAGAACGTCTTGTAGCTGAATTGGAAAATAAAGTTAGACTTCGGAAACTATCAGTATCTCTCAAAACACTCCAAGTCAAAAATCAAATTGAACAAGATTTTGGGTCCATGGGTTATCCAACAGTTAAACAAGGAGGGAAGGAGAAATTAAAAGCCAGAGGAAATAGTATAACATTTGCTGAGATGAAACAACATGAAATGAAACCACAAAGGACTATACAAAGACCTGATGAGTCCGAAGAACGATTTCAATATGTCATGAAGAAACATTCGGAGAGACCATTGGCTGCTGGACTGGGTCGGAAAAGACGAAGAAAGGTTCACGCTCTAGATCCAGATATTACACAGGTCAAACAAAACCCAATTTTACAGGAAAAAACAAGAGATTTCAAACTACAACAGAAGAAACTAAAAAAGAAAGGGAAAGCTGGGAAAACCTCGGGTGGAAATAAAACGGAAAATGTGCAAGGGAGAAATAAAGAAAGTGAAATTCCTCAAGAAGAGAAAGTTGTTAAAGAGAAAGTCAAAAAGTCTCCGAAGCCAAAGAAAAAATCCAAAAATAATAATAATGCTGTACTCAAAAGTGAGGATGATGAACCGAAAGAAAATAAATGAAAGCAGGTTTTTTAAATAAAATTTTTTATTCTCTTGGTACGATGAAAACTAATTTTTTTTCTTGGATGTAATAGTAATATAATGGTAAGGAATTACATCTCACACTCTTTACACACAATATTAAAACTCTACACTAGGAATCTAGGAATATTCATCTCGTTTTTGTCGTAATAAAAATATTTTTTCGTTCTTGACTAAGGAAAAGTAAAATAAGTTACAATAATGAAAACTTTGATTATGGTAAAAAGGTGTATAAAATGTTTTGTTGTTTTGGTAAAAAAAATATAAAATACTATGCTACGCCATGTGGGATGCCCTATTGAAAATAGTTGAGTTTGATAGTTAGCAAAGTCTCTCAAATGTCCGGCTGGAACCACTGGAAATACCTGTGTATTTTGTCCCCTCGTCCCCACACAAAGTCGTCGAGTACAAATCTGACTTGGCTTTAGCTTTGTCCATATCGTCAATGTCCAGGACTTGAACTCGCTTCACGAACAATTTGTTATTACATAAGTAAGACCAGCATCTACAAAAAATAATAGAAATTACAATTAAATTGTGTACGCAATTCGTTTCGAAATAAAAATTTAGATTGAAAGAGATAATGTCTATTCTGATTTCAAACTCACGTTGACATAAGGTCCAGTATGGCTAACAAATAAAGACAATTTATTAGTGACTATTTTTTTAATTAAAATGTTTGTGCTCTTTAAAGAAAAGGAGGAAACTCACCGTGGTCATATTTCCAATCAATTTTCACCTGCACAGACATGAAAAATTAATTAATAATTACGCAATGCAAATATTATTATTGTTGTTGTTGTTGTTGTTAGTTTTAAAGTTAACTGACCTTCTCGATTACTCCGAGTTCTTTGGCGTTTTGGACCATGAACGTCATTGTAGTGCCATGTTGAAGTCTTATATTACTGTGTGTACATACAATAGAACGTCAATTAAAAAATTAATCCGAAATTGATTAAACGAAATGGACAGGGATTGAGAGAATCTTACTCAGTTGTCAAGTTGATGTCATCCATGGAAGCCCGAGCTCCGGTGATACTCAACTTTAATTTCCCCATCACCCACTCTGCAGCCTGACGAGGCCATGCGAGTTGAATACTTATTCGGTAATGTCGTACTGTTAAATCAGAATTAGCAAAATGAGGAAAAACATAATGGCCGAAAATAAAATAATTAACAATTAAAGTTTCGTACCACAAAATGGAGCTTGTTTGGCTGTGGAAACGTAGAAATTGATCAAGGAACGGTTGCCAATTTCATACTTGTCCGCGTCCAGTCCCATCTACCATTGAAAATGTTCAAACTCAATTTCTAATTATTCAGTGACTAAACAGTACAAATTAAACAGTAGTACAATTTTTTACGTACAACTGCACAATTGGATCCATCTTCACCGCAAGACCAACAATCTCCCTGAAAATACAATTCACATTATATATTCACATAATGCTGGAAAATGAATTTTGAAAGTTAAATTAAAAGTTAATTACCCTCAAGTAAGTAAAATAGTCATCACAAATATGTCCAACATACTGACATCGATTCAGAACAGCCTCGATGAAGTAATAAATGGCCCTGTGATGATTACCTAAATACAATAATTTATTAAATGACAATTTGGTGATTTTAGTATTGTATTAATCATGATTAATTAATTACAGGCAAATAAATCGCGTTGAGCCTCCTCATAGCCGTGGGCGTACTGGGCGTGGAGGAGATTCATGGGAATTTCAGTCAGCTCACATCCAGGTTGTTCTTTTCCGTCATTAGGGTAAAAATCTGAAAATAAGAATATTTCGCAATTAATTTATTTTAAAAATTTATTAATATTCAATTTGCATACCCATATGCCCACAAGGTTGAATCATCCCATAACCCAACAGAAGAATCGTCCGGCCGTCAGTATGGATCACGTCAACAAATCTGTCAATCAAATCATATTACTATTATGTAAAACTATTTATTATTTTTAAAGTAATTAATTGACAAACTGACTTTGCATCATCCGGTGATAATCTGACGTGCTCTGGCATGTACTGAAAATATGGCTCTGCTGAAATACATGATAATTCACAGTTAAAAATCATTATTTATAAGATATTTGTACAACTTCATCACTGAAAAATCCTGAAATTTTTGGCTTCTTGCAAACGGACAACCATTTTTGATTCTAAAGTTGAAAATTTGAAATGTTAAAATTGTACTTTACCAGGGTCAAGCCCAGTTATCCTTCCCAGCCCTTGAACTAAATGTAGAGTTTTTTTTGTTAGTCATCAAAATTAAGATGGAATCATAAAATTTTTACACATCAGTAGAATCGCACAATTGTTACACAAAAAAGTCAAATTTCTTAAATTCGGGGAAAATACACCTGAAAAGTCAGGGGTCTAATTAGTGGAGTGAAAGTGTGGAGAAAGTCAAGCAAGAATTACTGTAAGATTTAAAAATTCGGGATTAGTTTATGACCCCTCACTTACTTTTTGGTCACCATCCAAGTGACCTCAGCTTGTCGAACTCAATCCGAAACGTCTAATTTGATCTCTTACAACTTTTTCAGGTATATTCTTCTAAAATTCAGAAAGCTTTGCCTTTTTGTTTAAGAATTGTTGCGATTCTACTGAAAATTTTTAAACAATCAAAATTGTCAAAATGCACTGATAAACTTTACCTTTGTCCCCGACATAACCGCATATATGGGAACCCAGGCTATGACCAATACAATGTATGTCCTCCACTTTGACCCCAAATTCTCTCTGGAGGAATTGAATGTAATGAGAAATTTCAAGAGCAACTAGCCGTGTATTTGCAGTTGCTTGAGTGTACAGCGATAAGGACCCTCCACCCCAGTCCACAACGAAAACATTAAAGTCCCCCGCAACCAGTAGAGACTGAGCCAATTTGATTACCCAAAAACTAAATCCCGTGTCAATGTAACCATGAGTGATGATTTTGATGGGTTTCTCTGGGTCAAATCCTTGGTCTAGTAAATGTGTCCGATTTAGAAACACCTCGACTGGCTGTAAAAATAAAAGAATAAAAAATATCATTGAAAAAACAACAATAGCAAAAAAAGATGATTGATTTTCCTTCCAAAAAAATTTGGTCCAATTGTGTTGAAAGAAAGTTGAACTTTTTTCTATTCTCTGATGACAATTTAATGTCCATTGTTTAGATAAGAAGGTCGTACTATTCAGATCTACGACGATGAGACTAGAGGGGGGTCAATCATTTTTTTTGACAAATAGTAAACTAATTTGACAAAAAAAATTCATACAAGAAGAGACAAGTCGAGTCCAAAAAATAAAGCTTATGACGATGATACGTGTGTGTCTTCTTGACTCTCTCTACGGTACAGTAATTTTTAACAAAAAGAAGATCTCATAATGCACCCAGAATCCATTCATCTTGTTGGCTTTTGAAAGAAAGTTTTTAATCTTCTTAATGGTCTGATTAATTCAAAGTCTAATAACTACTACGAAAGATTATTAGAAGGAGCATTCAGCTGGAGAGGAACAACAACGACATTTGTATTTGTTTAAGAGACAAAGGAAGGCTTAGGCTTAACATGGGAAAATAACTTTCTGTTCGACTGACAATGAGCTGAAACTTGGCAGAAAGCTTCCTTCATCCTCAGATCTTCCCTTGACCTCCAGAGGTCAAAATGTAAACAGATAAACTCACAACAAAAAATGTTTGACTTGGACGCCACTTGCTTGTATCTAAGTGGCTACAGTCCACAAAAATCTAACACGCGAATGGACGTGAACGGCGTCGAAGTCTGACATTTGAATAGTAAGGGTGTAACACAAGTATTACATTATTTTTAGACAAAACTAACACAACTAAATTAAAATGTACTGAAAAAATGACTACTTACGTCCGTAGTTCGATTCCGATGGAAGAGGATGAATCTTGTGTTGACTTTATCTCTATTTTGAGGTAACAAATTGATTGGACGATGTAGGAGGTGAAACCACTCGTCCGTATTCTCTACACATCCTAATTCACCATAGCACTTGATTGTGGCAGTTTCTACAAGTTAAATAAAATTGTATTTTAATTATAATAATTTGAGAGGAAAAAGCCCAAATAATTTAGCGCAATTTTTGACAATCTATGTTTAGACGTGGCATACTTTTTTAACAAAACAAGCAAAAGTTTTTCTTCCTCTTTACAATTTGCCATGTTGTGTGTTGTACAATTTGAATTTGATGTGTACTTAACAATCCCTAATCCCTTCATGTAAAAATGTAAAGTATGTACTTATCTTGAAAAAGATTATTATTAAAATTTACTCTCGCTCCTCTGCTAAGAGTTCTCTTTGTCATTAATTACTCAATACACTTAAGTCTACCCCGTGGTCGTCGTCGTCGTGTGTCATTTGCATTAATTAGGTAGCATTTGCCATCCAATGTCCCCTGCAATGGAAAGGTGTATTTCTGAGAGACATGCTGCAGGCAATGTCGATTGTAATTTTTCAATTGTATTTTTTTTGAATGTCTCCCTTATTCTTTATGTTGCAATAATAAATTGTTATCGAAAAAACTTGTTCACTGTACAATACACTGCCCAACTACTGCTTAACTGACAGACTAACAAAAACGAGGGATGCTAGAGAAATTAAAAGTTGTCTCAATGTTGACAATCTAATATTAACCACGTAATAATTATAATATTGTCAGTCATCATCATCAAGGTTCCTTCATTGTCACACGTAGTCAATATTTTTTCTCTTGCAATTCATTTGAATATCATCGAGACGAATTAAAAAAAGTATTTCAAGGAATTGACAACACACCCAATTAATTAATTTACAGTACCTGGAGGCTCGTTGTGTTGTCTGGAGGACCGGGCAGAGAATTGAGAGAGGGAGAAAGGATTTTGGAAAATATTCCAGTCCAGAAAGAATCCATTGGACAGTATAAATGGTTGATCCGAACAAATGACGATTAAGATGAGCAAAGTGGACCGACTCATGTCTAATTAAATCTTCTACCAAATTCAATATGCACACACACGCACACACACGACACTCGATTAGGAATGACAACAAATGTGACCACTAATTACACATTTAGTAAATGTAGACAGTTGTGTGAGGAGTCAACTTTCATCGTCTCACAATCACATGCACAATTATTGTTGTTGTCTCCATGCCACATTGAAAATGGTCAAGAACGTGACTTGTTGACTTGTGACGAGGATGTCAAGATTAAAAAATGAGCCGGCGTCATCATCTTCTCCTTTTTTGTCTTTGTCATCCACTTGTCCAGTAAAATGAGAGAGAGGAATTCACTTGACGGGTAGAGAGAAGATCAATCGACAATACTAGTATGATTGTTATCACTTTTACTTGTAGGTCAACAATTACTTACCACCACCACAACGATTTCTCTTTCAATATTTCTATTCTTGGATTTTGATACACCCCACACACACACACCGGCGAACAAAGTTGGGTTTTTTTGACAAAAATTATCCTCCCACACTAATCAAACACTGAAATGTCTTTACAAGAAAAAATTGTAATCTTTAGAATCGAAAATTAAAAATGTTGACTCTAATTGTAGGAAGGGAGGTAAATAAATTTTTTTTATTAGACTAGAACTTGAGATGAAATTTGTGTGTGTGAGAGAGAGAGAGAGAGAGAAAAGCGATGTGGATGTGATGAGCGGCGAAGTGTTGGAAGAATGAGGTCGACAAAGATGTTCCTTGGAAGGTATATAGTAAAATAATAACACAGGAGAGTAGTAGAATGTACATTTTGCAAGTCAAATCCCTCTACTACTACTACTCCCTACTACTATTTACTACACAAAAACATATTCTTCAGAGAGACAGTATGTCCTACAGCTCATACAGATAGTGTGTGTGTGTGTAATGGTACACACACACACAAGTGGACAATGAGTCTCAAAAGATTGAAAAAGAGAGAATAGCTCAGAGTGCGTCTCTCATTATTAAAGGGTACAGGTAGACACATGCAGGGTGTACAGAGATAGTTGAGAGATGGTGGAAGTAAATAACATGTGCATCTCATATATATAACTGTATGTATGCAAATTACACACACACACAACACACCTCGCCCTCCCAAACACACACACATGATTACATACATCAATTGCACTTTTGTTTCCTATCTTCAAAGTCTTTGACTAACACACACACATGCCTACGTCCCTTACAGTATCATTACTATCTTTCCAAATTCTCCTTTTCCACTGTTTGTTTTGTGTGTGTGTGTGTCTGTCGCAATGTCTTCCTCTCTTTTTTTCCTTTTCTGACACGGGGCGACGAGACAATCTCTCACGACTTATTCTGTGTACTGTGTGTGTGTACTGTGTGTGTGTACGGTGTGTATTTGCAAGCATTTGGGAATGATGAGAAAAATGACATTCACACAGTTTCATTTTTGTTATTTTATTTATTTTTCGTTCAACAAATTTTTATTTTTGTGAGATTTGTGAGCAAAAATAATAGGAGTATCAAAGACTTTTTCTTGAACGGTTTCCGCTTTTGTGACGTTCTAGGTTAACTACTGTGTACCTTCCCTTCGTTTCGTACTCATCCCAATGTTGAGGAAGCTGTCAATCTACTGTACTTGTGTACTCTACTACTACTATACTACTAGATTTACCTGCTCTTGACTTGAAAAACTGTTTTCTGAACAAGTAAAGATGTTCAACATCTTCTTCTGTTCTGTTGATGGTTTAGAATGTAGCACGTGGAGTCCAACTGTTTATATTACGTAACTATAAACAATTTGTTGTGTGTGTGTCTCTGTGTATTCATGATACATGCACAACTTTTTGTTTTTTCTGTTCTTTCTCTTCTCAAAAAATACACAAGAGATTTACGAGGTTCATTCCGGTCTGTGTGTACAGTGTGAGGGGAATAGTGGAAGGGAGTAGAGGTGGAATGTCGTGTCTGTGTGCAGACCAGAGGAACATTACAAAAAATTGAGTTTTTTTGAGAAGAGCATAAAATTCACATAATTTTGTACATTTGTAAAAAAATTCATTTTATTACTACATTTCAGAAATTCAGTGTATTCTTTATATGAAAAAATTACTTTGAAGAGTTTTCTTGTGTACACCTGGGTTTGTACTTGCAGCCCTTTTCTTGGGCTTTACTTTACTCACCTTGGTTACAATAGCGGGGTAGATCAATTTTCCTTTTTTTTCACAATCAGCACAAACAGCTGCTCGATTTGCAGCCAAAGGATTTTGGCAGGGATGATTCCAACACAAACGATTCCATTCTGTCCCTCCTTCCATACACGTCCAAATCCAGTCTCCAGGAGTAAATAGTTGTAGAGTCTCATCTTGAATATGGAATCTTTCCTCTGATGGAGGTTTTCTTCCCAATTTGATGGTGATAAAGGTGAAACAGGAAGTCTAGGAGATCTGGATCAGGTGAATTGCGTAGTCTCACAAAGAGAGTACCAATCTCTTGGAGACAATAATAACAAGTCTCACAGAGATTACCAAATCTTCTGGAGTCTATATTTTTGTGGAGATAGCAGTGGAATCTTTTTCAAAATGAAATCAGTGTCACTGTCAAACTGTTCTTATTTCTCCTGTATAGTACCTGTACAGTACAGATTGAAATGGATGAGAAAATTTTGAAATTAATTATGACGATGAGAAGAGAGAGGAAAACAGGCCATCCTGTTTTCCCTCATAAATTGTCAATAAAAAGAGACAGGGAGAGGAGGGGAGAAGTCAAGACAATGATTCAAATTTCCATTCATGAGGGTATTGAGCCACACAGGATCATTTGACTAATTAATTTGATATAATTAAATTGAGAGAGTGTGAAAAGTACGGGATAACAAATTACTATATTGAATGGTCAAAACATTTGTCTTGTGAGTACAAAAAATGTGTGAAGGTTTTACATAATAATCTGTAGGGAAGATAAAGAAGGGACAAGGAAAAATGTAGAACACTCATCAGTCATCATGATATCGACCCTTGAATCAAATTTTCATGATTGTAGGTTACAAAGGTACACATACACAGACGCTTGGGAAGATGAATGGTTTTGTGGAAAACAAAGTATTTCTCTTGTTGCTGTTGTTTGGAGGGCGTTAATTCTTGTCTCGTTCTTTTTCTTGAAACTTGAGAAGGCTCTGAGCATTACCGAGCAAGATTTCCTGGTATTATGCAATGGGGATGACGAGGCGGCTATGACTAGAATTCCATTAGTTTTACAAAGATTTCATGTTAGACACAAATATACGTAGGAAAAACAAAACTATGAGGGGAAGAGAGGACAAGGTGTGTACTTACAAGGAGACAGTGAACTTAAATAAGAAGAGAAGATGTGGAGGATTCAAGATGAACCAATTGTTGTTCTACGAGTGTCTTCATCCTCTATAATTCACCTTTCTCAAAATCCTTCACTGTACAGTCACATGGTTAGTTACTGTAGTGTCATAAAAATAAAAAGCCAATGTAAAAAGTACATGCAAAATTTTATGGCACTCATTCCAATGCCACAACTACTTGACCTCAGGAGGTCAATAATAACATGGCTTCTTGTTTTATTCATCACTAAAATGATAGTACCCACGGATGTTCTAAATTGTTGTCTCTCAATAACCGCGAAAATAAATGCAAGTGGCGTCGAAGCCCATAAATTTTCCGATAATAACTGAAAATCCCGAACGAACTGCTTTGACCTCAGACACAATAAATGTGGACACACTGATCAAAAGAGCAACAAATGTGGAGTAAATTTTCAGTTTTTTCAGTGCATCTTAGTAATCTGGTTCAAAATAAATTGTCGCTGAACATTTAATTTAAAAAAAGAAAATGGATTCTTGTATTTCTTTGAACTTTATTCCAACTAAATTGTATAAAAATAGAGAAAGTCTTCAAAAGAAAGAACACATGGTAGTAGTAGTAGACAGAAAAAAGGTCAACTTGATGTCATAAATTAAACTCCCATCCTCATCCAAATATTGTATATAAAAGATTTTCTCTTTTTAGAATCTTGGTTGTTGTGAAATGATCTTTGAAGAAGTTGGTGATGAAGACAAATCCAGTTGAACCAAACCAGTCCCTTGTATTTTTTTTGCACAAGATGATGTTGTGAGGAAAATATGTGGATTTCTCTCTGATATGCTCAAATGATGTTTTCCTTCTGGACACAAAATTGATTCTTGACTCCTCTCGAGATTCATAATGACAATTGATTCAAATTCAATATCTGGGATCCGGACCATCCGACTTACCAACCACCAGACAGGATTTGGTGAGGATGAAGGTTTGAGAATAGCTCTTTGAATTGGACCATCCATTGTTGGTCCACTAACAACAAATTTGTATGACAAACTTCCACGAAGATCTCTTTCACCCAGGTTGATTATTTTGACGGATCTTTTGAATCCAAAGATGACAAGTTGAAGTTCGGTGAGGGATCGAAGGACAGACATTCCAGCCAGGTTCAGGGTGATCAGGTAATGTTCTCGACAGTATGGAACACGATTCGATGTGATCGAATAATAAAGGACTGAACCAGGTGGGACAGGTTTGGACACATTTGTCCCATCTTCCCAAGTTTGAGGTTCCAGGCAGATCAGTTCATTCTCTGATGGTTTTTTCGCATGAAAGCCCATTCGATTACAACTATTAATTCAAAAATTATTAATCGGGCTAATTTATTTTGGCTGTATTTTTTTCCCCAATAGAATATTTTTTTACCCCCATAGAATTACCGAAAATATTTTTTTATCCC
>WJFB01001385.1:0-32386 GCA_009870185.1 Pygmarrhopalites habei | reverse complement strand
GTGGGGGGGGGGGGAGGAGGATGAGATTGAAAATGTACCTTCAACTTGTAGCAAAAAAAGAAATTACAGTTGCATTTCCTCTCACAAACAAACTGAGAGTTTCTATCCTTTTCGTGTTTACTTGGTCCTGAATCCACCTATCCTGGACGATTGAATTCCTTCCGCTTTTTTAAGTACGTCTACTTGTTGTTGGTACAGGCAAATCGAGTGTACAAGGAGACTGAGTGAATGTATTATGATTATGTGTGTGTGTGTGTTTACGAACTTGCTGTGGGGTCTTGACTTGACGGTATTCTGTGCTTTTTTTGAGTACACTGTTGGAGATTAGATTTTCCATGATATTTTTTCTCAAGCTGTAGCAAGAGAGTGTTAGAGAAGAGGAACGACAAGTGCGGTTGTGTGGAAGTAAATACATCCAAATATGAGGAGAGAATGTATGCCTGATGTATATATTTTTTTATATTAACACAAGGGATATCTTACAAGGAGGAAAAAATGTCGTTAGAGTAGACCATAAGCAATAGTTTGTGGTGAAAGTCCTACTCGCAATATTTTTAGTGAGTTTGATTGAAGATTGGAATAAAAATTGCTCAACAATATTGATCAAAATGAAGAAAAACAATAAAAGTTGTGTATGTTTACTCTCTGGTTTTTCCTAAGACATGTTTTTTGGCTAACAAATATTTTTGTAGTTCTTTCTTCCCTTGATTTTTCTAATCATTTCTTTCAAACTGGTCAAATTTATCATGTGAGAGTTCAAAAGTAACATCTGTTTGTATTGTATTTCATGCTATGGACAAAAAATTAGCCATAAACATACTTTTACAGGATTGACTTGTCACGGTGTGGCCTTCAAGTATTTTCAAATAACTGGAGTGGGTATGTGTATATTAATTCAATTTATTTTACATTTAATTTCAGATCTTAGACCGGAATTCTGAAGTGAAAGTTTGTCGGGCCGACTGGATTCTCGAGTGTCACAAGAAGAAGGAATTGATTCCAGATGACGATTTTCGCATATTGCCAAATTGAAAAATCGATTCGACTACGATCATCATCATACTCCTCATGTACATTTGATGTGTGTACTGTGTAGTATATATATTTACTTCACACACTATTCTCATCTGAGTAAGAGGAACGTAAACCACCCAACCAACATCATCATCACAAAACTTCTTGGAGAGAGTGTATTTTCCCTCAGATATCATCTTGAATGATCATTAAATAATCTTATAGCAACAACCCTAGTTTTTTCTCTCTATCTTTCTCTTGATTTTTCCCCGTGTATTTTCACAAAGCTTGTCTTATTGGTAAGAGGTCTTGGAGCCTGGAGCAAAATACAACATGATGATGAGTATGAGCGTGCATGGATAAAGGAAGATGTGTAAAGAGTACGAATGTCAAATCTAGGTTGTGTACTCTTTATTAAATAATATATTCTGGCTGTACTAGTTGAAGTGTGTGTATGTGGGTTTGTCTAACTACTACTACTACAACTAATTCTATGATTACCATCAAATGGGGTGATTTGACGCATTATATTTTTTGTCGATTAATTTTGCAACATTTTTTGGCTTATATGATCAGGTGAGGATAGACCTTACCAGTACCAAATTTTGTGATTATATTTCATGTGATATTTAATATAAAAGTAGAAAATGGAGGGTCGAGATCATTTGATTTGACGGTACTCTGAGTCTTAACACATCGTCATGTTGTTTCTATTCTACACGGCGTGTGTGAGTGTAAGAGGGTATGAAAAAAAATCTAAAGTTTCTGCTTCCCATTCACGTGTGCTTTCATTATTCATTGGGGAAAGTCGTGGACAAAGTCAATATTTTCTCGTTAAAAGGGCTTTAGATCCTCCACGTTTATTTAGACCATGTTGTTGGTGTGTGTGTTTGTAGTGTGGTGTATACCTTCATGAAAGTTTTAACCATACGTACAATACACCTCCTTCCTTTTTGCGTATACTTTCTACTTTCTTGTCCTCATTACTTAGGGGTTTTTTCTCCTTCTCTCTCAAACTAGGATTTGTTGAGTCTTGGATTTATCTAAAATTTTGTAAAACTTACCTTGACTACGTTAAAGTCTCTTTAGTTTTTTTTCGTCCTTCTTCCCTCTACTTGTAGGGAGGATATCTCAATAATAACGAGGGTATTTATGAAGTTTTTTTAGTAGCCTTATAGTATTTCAGAGTTTTTTTCTTACCTTGTAGATTCGAGTAGTGTGTGTTGTAGATAAGATTAAAGCAACTTTTTGTGTATGTTATTTTACAAACATTCATCGTTTCTTACAAACAGTGTATATAATATTAAGAAAATTTACCACTATGTTTTACAATGCTTGCCATTTGTTTTTTTTACTGATACTCAAGTGACATTATCGTAATTACATCATGGGGAGGAATGAGACTCTTATATGTTACACAATACTTGAAATAGTACCTGTTCCTCATATTAGATCCTACAAAAGATTAAAGCACACTTTTTGGTAACTAGGTAAGTGTGTTGTACAAAAGTCTGGAAAGTTGTTATGTTAAGATGATTATCTTTACTCTATCAGTAATTATTGTTCTGAAACACATGTTTAATGTGCAGTAAATTTGATTTTAAGGACATACAATACAAAATATTATTATATTGGATATCGAATAGTTCATAACATTTTTTAACGGTACAAGAGTACGTACAGTTTCATTATGTAATGAATTTTGGAAAGATTAAAAAATGTTCTTATCTATTTTAGAATTTTATTAATATTTTGTGAGTTCCATTCATTTGAGCATGATAAATCCGTTGCCAGCTGTAAATTTAGGTTACTCTTTTTTTTGATGTGTGAATGAATAGGAAGGAAGTGTCTATAAATGACTAGAACTCTTTCCATGGTAAAGGTAAAGGATTGAGGATTAACGGGAATGGGGGGGGAGGGATGGATGATTCGTCTATAGTGGAATTGGTATGGTCCATAATGTGACGTCTTTACATCAAGTATCATGGAGGGAGAAAAGAGAGAATAAAAAAGAATTATGAAGAACGTTGTCTTTAATAAAAAATGCTGTGTGTGTGTGTCTGAGTAAGGTGCAATGATCAATGAGGATATTTTTTTGAACAAGATAGTGAATAAGCTTCAAAGACATTTGAGGATAAAGAGGGAAGGAGGGAGGGAGAGAAGCGAGGTGAAAGTCGATGGGATATAAAAATGTTGGTTCGACGAGTAAAGAAAGATGATGATGAGGTGAGATGTGGTTGAAAAGAAAGACGTAGCAGGAGGAGGAGGAGGCCTGAAAAAGTCGAGAAATGAGGGGATTTATAGATATCTCTGAGAATAATAATATTTTTATTCTTGAAGGAGTGGCGGGTAGATTTTTGAAGAGAGATCAAAGATCAGGAGATTAAGTGCCCCAGTCTCTCTTCCTCTCGTTCTTTCTCTATAAATTTAAGTGTATAGTCCTACGCACAGCAGTTATATATAAAGTCTGTATGTAATGTCTTTCGTTTATTTGTTTTTTATACGAGAGGTTGTCTGCTCACATTTATATAGACTACCCTCTGTAAAAATTGTAATTTTTTGTGGGTTCGAACGTTTTCAGCTGTAATCCGTGATGATGATGGTGGAGGAAGTCCGAAATTCAAGACGGAAAACAATATTCCGAGCTTTTCCTTGTGTGTGTTTGTGTAGTTGATGGAGGGAAAGGATATTATTTTTCTTTTCTTCTGTTGGAAAATAGTTTCATCAGATCATTATGGAGAAAGTTCGTGGGTTGTTTCTTTTTGGAATGATGGAAGAAATCAGCAAGAATGAATTTTTTATCATCTTCTCTCTCTCTCTTTCTCTCCACCACCAGACCACTTCAATCAATTCTAACATTCTTAATAAGTTCACACCTTCATTTCATTGATTGGAAAAGAAAGGGAAAGGCACTAGTTAAGTTAGACAAACATGAAAAACTTGGAAACTTAATCAGGACAGTTCAAATCTTAAATCAGAATGGATGATTGTAAAATTTGTCATTTGTTGATTAGTTGAAAAGTTTTTTTTTTCGGAGGTTGCGGTGGGGGGAGAGTGCGGGAGAAAGCAGGAATTTTTGATAGACTAATTATAAAGTGCGGTTTCTTGCCTTGGCATCCAATTTAAAACAACTTTTTTTTCTCCTTGTTCTATTTGAAAATTAACACACACACACAACTTAGCCTCACTTGAGAGGAGACGACACGAAGATTGTCGACTTTTATTTTGCTTCCCTCTTTCCCCTCCCCCGTCTCTCTCATAATGGAGAAATAGGGAAGGAGAGGAAAAGTGAAAGTTTGGTGAAAAAGTTTTTATTGATTTCGAACATTTGTCTCTACAACGTGTGCTGCGTCGTGTTGTTGTGAATTATGCATATAAGGTGTTAATACAGTTTAAATAGTTTCCGTACATGTCATGACGTACGGAGAGGAGGATGATGAGGGGAGGGGGAGGGGGGATATTGGAAAGTTTTGTATTATTATTATATGTTGGACTTTTGAGGGGTGAAAGTCCCGAGTAGGAAAAGGAGGTATGACTGTGAGAGTGCATTAAAATGTGGTCATGTGAAGTGGCAGGGGAGGATGGGATGAAATTGAATTGGATAGCTTATACCAAGAGTAAGTAAATCGCACCCTTTCTCCTCAAGTAGATTACCCAGAAATGTTGTATAAAAAGTGTGTGTGTGGCTCCTTGCAGGATCTTTCGTAGTAAATAGTGTGAAAGGATTGTGTGTGTGTAAGGAGGAGGAGGAAGGAGTCACAAGAGTTATTTCGGATTCTTAGCTTTACGTTCTGTGTCTTGAACTCCCTGGTGACTTAGAATTCATGAAAGCGGTCCTCACGATCCGATATCAGCTGTACTCGTCTGTGGTTGTATTTTTGAAATACCACTTGCATCGGATTCCTCTCTCTCTCTTCTCCTCTCTCTTTCACTTGTGTGTGCATGTGGAGTTTGTATGCCTCGTCAAAGAGTCCTCGTCTTCTTTTCCTCCTCTCCTCTGTTATATGTACACGAGTTCTTCACGTACACGTATACAGGTACGGTGTGTGTGTGTGTGTGATTATATGTACTTTCACATGTCTGTTTGGTTAAGAGAGATGATTATGCGTTGAGAGAGAACATTTTTCTCCTCTCTTTCTTTCTCTCTCTCGTCTTTGCTCGCTTCGCTTCTCGCCTAAAGAAAAATGATAAACGGTAGTGACGTCGACGACGTCTTGTGTATTTCTCGACAATATTATGTACATACGTATATATATATATATATATGTGTGTGTATACATATCAAGTAATATTACCTCAATGCATAATTCAATGTAGTTTAAGTTTAAGTTTGCTCGATTGGTTCGGTTCGTCAGACTCAATTCATGAGAATTCTGTCTCTCGCTCAACGACCATCTCAACCAGTTTGTCCATGACTGCTTTCCTTCTCCTCCCTCTCTCTCTCTTTTATGTATGTATACGTGTGTTTCTCACACACATTTTTATCGCTTTCCATATCTGAATTTTCGTACAAGCTACAACACACAAGAAGTAAAGAGGGCCATTGTTCCCCTCCTTTTCTCTTTTATATTCAACTGACAGTGTAGCTTAGGAGTCTTTGGCATTGATTTTATTGGACTTTTTCTTTCCCTCTCTCTTGAATGCGGGACGACATTCACCAGAAATATAAAATATTTTTTTTTGTTATACCTGCATAGCTTTATTAACATTTTCTTGTTCAACAAACCAGTTGAAAGTTGAATTGAGTCAGACAGAGACAGAGGCAGAAAGAAAGAGGGAGGGAGAGGACAAATCCGGCTCATTTGTTATTAACTACATTTTTTTCTTATTTGGGTACAGGTACATCCATGAAGATAACCCTTTACATTTAAAAACTTTCAAATGGATTAAATTAGGACAGCTGTACTCACACACATACCTATACACAAGCAAGCAAGGCCCGTGTTTCACATCAACAAGGAATTACGTCGGAGGAAATGCCTCGAGTTAATGTTATTGAAATTGGAGACGAGGGAACCCAAAGGGAAAGGCGGTTTGAAAGCTCCAGTTTGTTGGGAAAAAGAGCAGGAAGGTCGTCTCACATTTCCAGGGAGTAGTTTCAATCTGAATTTCATGAGCCACCACTAAATTTTTAGTTTTATTATTCAAAATTGACTCCTCCTTTCCCTCCTCTCTCTCTTTTCTATTTAAATCCAGGGACGGGCCTGACTTGAACCAGAAGAAGAAGGGAAAAAACCACGAGCGTCGTTGTATTATGCGTAAAAGGGATAATCATAATATTGAGGGGTTTTCTTGTGCGGACACACACACACAACGAACGAACAATTTTACCCAGAAAAAAAACTTTGTTTGTTAGTCATTCCATTTCTCTCTGCTCAGAAATGATATTTCCTTATTATACTCAGTCCCTATAAAAGTATGACAAACCGGGGAGGAGTTTCTATCCTCTTTATTTTTTTACAGTGTAACTAGGTCGGTATGTGTACTCCACCCGCCCAGACGGAGTCATCACATTAAATTAAATTACAATTGGAACTTACTTGTTCACACACAAAAATGTGCGCAAGGAACTTCAACCCCCCTTTTTTTCTTTCTTTTGAGCACACACAAAATAATCTTATCGTGTCTACAAATTTCTATCGTTCAAAGTAATACAATTAACGCACTCATCTTACACACAGAGAGAGTACTCGTCCACTACTTTTCTTTCTCCACTCCTCCTCCGTTTGTACAAGAGACGGAAAACTTGGGAGAAGGAAGGACAAGACGAAAATAGACTGAAATCTGTCTTATCCAAAGAGGCTAAAAGCTAAAATTGTGTGTGTGTGTCTATAAGGAGAAAATTGAACTACTCAGACTGAAGAGGAGAGGATAAATTGAGGAGGTTATGCTGGAGCCGTGGATGATGTTCTTGTATTAATATTTTTTCCCCTCTCGTGTATGCCTAGCAGAGAAAGACGAGGAGGAGTTACTTTTCTAAAAATTTTCCGGAATATGATCTCTCTCTCTCTCTCTGGGTGAGGAGAGTCGAGTCTGACGACAAAGGAATGCCTTGTGTATGGAAATAGACATAGTTGTATGATATGAAATATGCAGTGAACAGGGAAGAAGTAGAGTGTAGTAAATGGTGAAGAGGAGGATGGAGAGATAAGAAGAGAGAGAGAATAAAGCAACGGAAGACATAAGGACAAGTTGACGAGGCTGTGGAGGGAAGGAGGAGACAGCTTAAAGTTTAAGAGATGGCTTTGTGAAGAAATATGGACGAAGACATTCTCCTTCTCTCCTATCCTTGTCATCCTCCTCCTTGTCATCTCTTCGTAATGGACACACTGACTCATTCGAAAATGTGACGGAAGCCGTTAATGGGGTGATTGGATGAGGGGAACGACAAAGTCATCTTAGCTTTTCCAAATCTCCAATGAGCTCATTTGCACATCTTTGCTCATTTTATCCAGCCGCTTATGACTTAATAGCACTTTTCTCCCTCACTCCTCTGCCATGCACAACCCTTGAAAAAAAAACTCTTGTTCTTCTCAAGGATCCAGTGAATGGTTGCTCAAGTTTTTTTTCATTTTCTCTCTCTCTTTGTCCTATTTTCTGGCCCTTAACATAGACACATATCTCGTTCCTCCTCCTCCTTTCCGACCATTCCCTTCTTTCGTATCACTTTGAATTTATTCATTCAGTCATTTTTTCATGTTGTCTTGAGATTGACGCCACTTTCTCTCACTCTCGTTTTTTACATCGATTATTCTTATCCGCCACATCATTATCCCCCATTTTGATTGTCACTCTTGGAATTTTTTTGTGGAGAGAGAAGACATTTTCGTGGCTTCATCTTCCTTCCAGGAAATTTAGGGCAAGCCACTCTAGAGTGAGTGGAAAATTGAACACTTGAAGTGTTCAAATTTAGAAGAATGAACTTGTTGACTTTGAACCTCTTTCATGGAAATTTTTAGTAAATAATAATAGCTTTTACACACACACACATTGAGACAATAAAGGCTGTTTGACTATTTCTCTCTCTCTCTCTCTCTCAAAATCAACATCATGATCATGATTCTGTGAATCCAAACGAATTTCAGTTGTGTGTATCTAATTGAATAGTTCCACTTGAAAAATTCAGAATACATCATATACTAATTGGAAACGTGAGTAATTCATGTGACATTACATCTTTTATATAGATAGAGGAAAGTGATAATGTGTAAGTAAATACCTATCAAAAATTTGTATCAGATTTCATTACCAAACACGAGTCTAGGAGTTAATGGAGGGAAAGTGGTCAACGTTCATTTCCGCTCCAGGATGCCCATCATGTTTGACCTAACTTTGACCTGGGTCTGATTCCTGACATCGGGACCAACCTCACTTACACGTGTGTGTGTGTGTGTGGATTGAATATCATATATAAAATTGCCCAATGGCATCCACGGAGGGATTTACATGCTCTCTACTTTCTCCATAGCTCCGCTCCATTTTCCTATTCCAAGGTTCGGCCCGGAAGTACACGAATGTGTGTGTCTGTGTGTGTGTAGTATAGGTAATAGTGAAAATTTGTAGACTATTGACAGACGCCTTCTCTTTCTTATTTGCTTTCAACGATTATTAAATTTTACAGACTCCCCCCTCCCACTAAGCTCTCCACAATTTTTATTTTTTTATCCACCTTTCTCTCTCGCTCTCTTTCTCTTTCTGTTTGTGAGTCTTCTTGTGTTGGACGGCATGGATGACATTCCGCCCCCTTTTTTGTCTTTTTCAATAACTCTATGAATTGAAATGACTTGGATTCAAAAGGAATCCACTGAATTCTCTTCTCTCTCTGCTCAGTCCTCCTCTCATAACTGTGTGGGTTTACCTAAGAGAGAGAAAGAGAGGGCCTTTGGTGATGGTGTGTGTATGGGAATATCAGATGAGATTATGGATGTGGTGAAATTTGATTGAAAATTCGGCACAGAAAGAAAGTCTATGACTCTGATGGCTTTTCACTCCTCACTTTCTCTTTTTCTCCACATCCCTAGCAGCCTCTCTCTCTCCCTCTGTACATGTTCTAGCCTCTCCTCTCCCATATTCAATGCAATGTGTTTCCTGGCTCTATGCAGACACTCCAATGGTGTGATGTGTGTGAACTAGTTCTGTGTACGTGGAGCCAAGAATCTTAAGAAGGTTCCCAAAAAAAGTTTTCCACTTGGGATCATCTTCAAATAATGGTTTTTTTGGTGAAATCATAAATCATTTGTATGAATTGACGTCGGGATGAATAACATGGCTAGAGTATTAATATATAGAATGCGAGTGTGGAGCGAGAGCGAAGTAGAGTCTTCAACACTAGCTTTTTCAACAGTTCTTTCCCTCCCTCTTCTTCCATCTCAATGTGTGCTTTCTCTTTTCGGGTGGGAGGAGAAGCATCAATATATTTTCAAGATAAAACAAAACCAATACTTCCAACAGACCCCCTTGACACTATACAATTCCCACGTGCTTCACAGTCCTCCCTTCGCTTTCTCTCCTCTCCCTTTCTTTCTCTTCTTTGGGTTCTTCGGATGATGATCAAAACTGAAAATGGGATTTCATCCTAAAATATTCTGTATGAAATGTATTCGTATGTGAAATTTAAATATAATATTCCTCTGGGCTCCTCTCCTTCACTTTCACTCTTCACTTTCTTTTCACATCTTTACTCGACCTGAGCAAAATTTCTACGCTCAACTTTTGTACAGAAGAAAAGAATCAGAGAGAGAGAGAAGGAAAGAAGGAATGCTTTTTAATGCTCCTACGTAATTGAATTGCATAGAGTTGGAGCAGCTGACCAAGGGAAAGTGGCAGATAAAGGTAGTGATGGCTGACATACACACACACTCACTCACTCTTACTCAGAGAGATCCAGAGGAGTGGGAGTGGGAGGAGGAGGAGAGGGAAACCCTTGAATATAGTTAACCGGGAGAAAAGGAATGATCGATAGTTTTAATGCATGGGCTAGTGGTCAGATTTCCCAAGTGTGGATGGATGGATGGCATTGAGATTCTGGGATGCGGATCCTAGAAATTCGACAATGTGATGACACAACTAGAGTCCATGGGGATACCATCGAGCAATAAATTATGGTGTCTCTCTCTCAACACACTCCCACAGAACATGAGAAGAGAGGGGGGCACATACACAGAAGGTCCTGCGGCCCTTCATGTTTCTCTTTATCTCTTCATCTCGTTTATTGTTCAATATTGTGGAGTGCCCCATCTCTATTTTTCCGGCTGTTGTGGTCAGTAAACAGGGAGTAGACCAGTATTTTTCGATTATATTCTTAAGAATTTGATACAAGGAGGAGAAAGAGGGAGAAAGGAAAGAGTCTGAAGATTTTCTAGAATGGCGTATCATTTTATCGTTTGTCCTCAGTCAGATTATCTCGTAGGCCGTAGGATGTGGTTCCCCCTTTCTGAACAAAATATATTTGTATGTGTGTGATGGAGGTACTCTACCGTATTCTTTATAATGATGAAAAACATTTTTTTCATATATGAAGAAGTACGGAGAAAGGAATAAAAATATTTTTTGAAGGTACTGAACTTTGTTACGAGGGTTTACGGTAATGGATCCTCCCGCATCCAAAGCAAAGCCATGCTCATGTGGAAAAGTAGAGTTGAGAAACAGGATTTTGAGGGGAATGGTACACACACAGAGTTACAGAGGCGGAGGAGGGAGTGAGAATGGTGGCACTTAAGAAAAAGCTAAAACTCCGCCTGAGGGTAGCCCTGCCCATTTTATCTCAACACTTTCATTATCCAAGTAAAATTTTTATCACAATTATTATCTCAACTTTAATTATCTCACTTTGTTACTTCTTCAAAGTTTTAAACAATTTTCTTTTGACTCTCCTCGAGTTTTCTTGGGTTCAGCAGTACGGGACGAGTTACTTTGAGTTTTTTCAGAATTTTAATTAGTAGTTTTTGTCTTTGCTTTCTTTTAATATTTTTCACAAAGCATTTCTCAAATGTTAATTCAAAATACTTCGAAACAAGTTTTAATTGAGGGAAATTTTCAGTCTTCAAATATTTTTATGGATTATAATTTTAATTCTTGATAGTAATGGCAGTGAAAGTAATTTTTCTTCAAATGAATTTTCAAGAAAATCTATTTGCCTTACTTCTTCCATGTACGTCGAATTGATGGTTAAAATTCTGCTATGCAAAAATTTTTCTCCGAAAACGGAGCCAAACTGTCCGAGAACACCCTCGACTACGGTTGGAGAGGAGTGGGAAGAAAAGAGTAGAGGATAGTTTTCGCCATTGCATTCGAATAAAAGCCATACTCTGCCCTTTCCCAGTCTCCTCTGGAATACGATATGATGTGAATTCAATGATAGAAAATACAATTTATAGGTAAACTTTCTCCCTCTCTCTCTCTCCATGTTCCCCGAGTATCACCAACTATTCAACATACTGGATGCTTAAAAGTAAATGCGTTTACTACAGTTTAGATTTGTGAAGAGCGGGAGGAGGAAGGGAGAGGAGGAGAAAGAGTGAAATTCTATTACTCTGGCATTCCAGTTGGACTCAACTTGGCTCATTCTATAGCCACCATACGAGCGTCGACTGGGAGAGAGAGAGGGACAGAAGAAGCAGTAGTAGTCAGCACAGGTGCTGAATGTGGAAAGAAACAAGAGAACAGTCAAGTCCCAACTTTTCCGCTTGGGCATAGTCCAGTTTAGCTCTCTTTCTTTCTCCACGACCAGCGAGAACGTGGGACACAGAGAGAGGGGGGGGGGGAGGGGGAGGGGAAGAGAAAAAGTCGGATTGTGAAAGCGAGGGATGCTTCGCATTGTAATGAGCTTCGAAATGATCGTATCCGGGGGGCCTCCTTTTTTTTCTTCTCTTACCCGGAGAAAATGAGTGAGCAGAGTTTGTCGGTTCTTCCAACCTAAATTTTGATGGTTTTTTCCCCTTCTCTCTTTGTATTTGTATTGAACACATTTGTTCTCTACATTCAAAAAATCATACGAGCGAGGAGGCTGAGGCCCCATTTTCTCCGGAATTGTTTATCCCAAATTCATGTAGATATTTTTAATAGGTTATTCTACTTGACGACGTTGTGTTCATTCCTGGAGAGAGATAAGAAAATAAACCAAACGTCCACTATCATAGTAGGTCAGAGTGTGCAGAGGAGGGAACAAAAGTAAAAGTTAGATTCATGTAACTAGAAGAAAAAAACTTGGGAGGCCTGTAATCGAAATGAGTATAGACTTTTCCTTGATTTGTTTCCCCCCTCCTTCTCTCTCTCTCTCCTCTCTTTATTTAACAGCTAAAAATAATCCGTCCCTTTTTTACACAATGGACTTGCCATTTATAGGCTTCCTTGAAATGTGAGGAATAAGCAATGCTTCCTCCCAGTCTAGTCCTCTCAATCCTTGTGTGTGTGTGAGAGTATGTGTATGAAGAACAATTGGAAGAGTATTTGTGTATGTAGTGAGTGCAGTGTGATGAGAGTGAAGATGAGAAATTGGTGACTTGGTTGTTGTTGAGTTTTAATCAGTGGAGATCAGAGGCTACTTCTCCTCCCTGTGTACCCTCCAATACTGTGGAGATAGAGATGAGAGTACAAGAGAAAGAGAGGGAGAGAGAGAGAGAGAGGCCCCATCGTAATTGGATTTCAAGTTGACAAAAGGTTTTGGTCTTTCTATAGTCGGCTTTTCGAATTGACAGGTTGCTTTTTTCTATGCTCTTTAAACCGGTTTAATTGAATCGTTTGGTTCAAATAGAAACCAACTCCATTCAACCGTACCATATCCAACAAGAGAGAAGGAGCACTCTTGAGTCCTCCTCTCCTTTCTCCTTCTGTTGTGTGTGTGTCTGTTGTGCTCCCTGACTCACTGTTCAAGTCATCGAATTTAGTTGACGACGTCGTCGTCAGCAACTAAACGAAAGACTCAAGTCCTTCAAGCTCAACACACTCCATTGCAATGGACGGGTGTACAGAATGGGAAAAGAGAGAGGCTGTAGTTGTCATTAGACGAGGGGGTGACTTTTTGAACCACACACGCACACAACCATTGTTAAAGTGAGTGAGGTGAAGATGTATGTATGCACACACAAGAGTAAATGGACAGACACAGAGAGGAGAGAGAGAGAGAGAGAGAAGGATTCATTCATATGATATTTGGGTTTGGATTTGACTCAAGTGTGAATGTCGAATGTGAGAACGGGAGGAGTGTCAGTCGAGATTAAAATCGAAACCATTTACACTCCCGTCTCCCTCCTCTCCTCTCTTGTGCTTTTGCCCCTTCTGCCTCTCATTCCACCCGAACTCTACATCGACAATCCACCAACAAAACACAACCAATTCAATTGAGAGTCATGCATCGTGAACGGTTCCATTCCAAGAGTCCCTTGACCGTGGGGTCAATTAATTTTTGTAACAATCCCCTGTACTGGTACGGGGTGTGTTAAATTACAAGGATCATCAGTTAGACAAAGAGCTGAATTCTAGCGAGTAGAGGATGTCTTTGCAAATATTTGCAATTTCAAATTTGCAGCTGGAACAATCCTGTTCAGACAACTGCAACGGTCACATTTACATTCTCTCTCTCTCCTGTGTGTGTGTGTACACGTACGTACGTGGACGAGATAACTGGAGTACGTAGATAACTAGTGAGGAGGGATGGACAAAGTCCATGTGAGAGAAAAGAGAGATAAATAAAATGGTGGGGTGTGGGGGACTCAAAAAAAATGGAACGGGATTTCTACTTCCTCTTTCTCTCTCTCTCTCTCTTTATATTTTGGTGTGTGTCTATGTCTGTGGACGATGGTGGTCCTCGTGTCCACAAATTTCTCTCCTTTGGCCCAGAATCAATTTGGCTTTAGTTTTCTCTCTCTATCTCCCCTCTCAATCCACACACACAAGCCCATTCTACTTCTCTCTCTCTTTCCTGTACGGTAATTCATTGCACATTGAGCGCTCCAAATGAAAATATATGAGGAACATTAGACTGTACCATTAAAAGTGTATAGATTAATTTTAAATTATCCCACTGTCATGTCCAGAGGTCAGTGAGTTTGGAGACCTGCAAAAAAAATTTTTCCCTTTTTTTTCTACTCATCTTCCATCCTTTTGTTTTTTAGTTTTGGAATGACATGGCCAGACTCCCGAGGCCCTTGTAGATCTAAATTAACTCGTCCCATCCTACCCCTCATAATTTGTACTCTAATAAATATGACAAAGTTAAATCTTTAACCCAATTTTGTTTATGTAGTGTACTATTGTAGCCAACTACACAAAAAACCCTATTTATTTACCGAGTGTTTGTCACACCCACTTTCCACGTACACTAGGCTCCTCGTCACACCGGCATAGTTGATTTGTCTTTCAGGAATATTGATTCCTCCTCCTCCTCCTCTCACCCTCCGCATAGCAATGCATTGTGAAGAGTAGCTCAAATTAATTGCTCCCAATTAGACGGCTGGAGTTGAGCGGCGTTGTGTTTGCCTACGTGTGTGTTTGTGTGTGTTATGTGCCGTGCCGTGAATTAATTTTAGTTAAATTGACGAGTCACAGTCAGCTGGCCAGTAGTGAGTTCCACAACATGGGGGTTCGCCCCACCACACACAAATACACACGTAGAAGATAATTGGCCAGCTAGTCTTTGTTAAATATCAGTGTAAATCGTCAATTAGAGTGTTGGGGTGTGGGTTTGGGCAGAGTGGAACTTGTCCCCACATTCACCCACCCACAACAACATCACACAAACGCACACACTCAGTCAATACAGGGACACAACATGCAAATTGTGAAGGAACTGGCCACCCCACACCCGGTGTAACAATACCCGGCCATTGTCATTGTCACCACACACGCTCACAAAATACGCACGATGGTCTGCATAAAAGTAGACGAAGGGGGGAAATAGGTGAGTGATGGACGGGAGACGTGGGTTCGTATTGAGAGTGATACACACTACAGATTTAATTGAAGTTGAGCCGTTCATGAGAGTCGGGCAGGGACGGCGTACGACGGAGGGGGGAAGGTACAAAAGGAAGGAGACTATGCAAGCATGTCAGAGACAGCCAAGATAAATGTTCCTCCCTAATTTTACTCTCCTTTTTTGTAATGCCATTTTCCTTGCAGCCCATTATTATTATATAAGAATAGCAGACAACCTCCTCCCCCTCCCCTCCTCTTACAGTATCCAAAAAAGGTATGAATGGATGTGGGTTCACTTGTACTTCTTCCCTTTCTCCAACAACATACACAGCTCCCAGGCTCCACACACACACACACAGCACACAATTTTCTGCATACCCTCTCTCTCTCTCGTTCTGGCTATTAGTAGCATCCCTGCGTAGCACACATCAACGTCAACTTTGTGTATTGCATGACTGAGAACGGAGGGTAGGATAGGATGGTGACCGAGTTGTGTGTGTCGTGTGTGTATACGTCCAGGGCGAATGGCATGGATATTGTATATGGAGATACACACACGTAGGTGAAAGCACATTGTGTGTGTGGTTGTAATGTGCTAAATTTCAGTGACACGTTCAAAATATTTTTTTACAATTAGTTCATCGAGCTGTCTGTCCTCTCTTATCCCTTCTCCTCTCATCCATGAACACGTCACCTCAAGAGCCAGCCAGCTCAAAGGGCAGACTGGGTAATACTATACTAACATTTCTTTCACTTACTCTCCCTTCTCCCCTATTTCTCCCTCTCGCTCTTTCAATGTCACAAAGATGGAGTTTTTTTGAAAAATGTATGGCTTCATACCACATGACATGACACACGATTTCTATACAATTTTTCCTCTCTCTATATTCCTCGATTCTACTCAACAATTCCATGGATTATGCAGACCGTTCTGTCCCTCTCTCTCTCTCTCTCTTCTAATCCATACGTATGTTCAGTGAAAATTAAAATACCAACGGGAAATTGACGTGTTCCTGCCTTCCGCCTTACTTCCATTTCCGGTATACTTTTTTTCTCCCTCATATAATAATGGTTCCATACATACACTCTTTTCTATTCCCATTCCTCCAGTCACCATGTCATTTCATCTTTCTCCTCTCCGCTCAGCTCCACCATGAGTTCAAGGTGAGGATTTTTTCCCCGTGCTAAAGCTGAATGAGGTTAAATGGTAGAGAGAAATAGAGAGAAACTATTTTCTTTCTATTTGTGTATGTATGTGTAATTTGCACTCTAATATTTTTTTCTACGTTTTATTTCATTTTATTTTTGAAAAAAAAGATTACTTTTCCTCTTAATGGAGAAAAGATGTGAGCATTTCTCCGACAAAAAATGGCAAAAAAAATTCTCTCTCTCTGATCCCCTTATGTCAGAGTGGACACATGACACGTGGAGTCCAATTGGGGATGAAAATAAAAAGGGTGACGATGGTAGTGGTGGAGGAGAAGGGAGGGAAAAAATGGGTTTTTGG
This sequence comes from Pygmarrhopalites habei, assembly GCA_009870185.1. NCBI lineage: Eukaryota > Metazoa > Arthropoda > Collembola > Symphypleona > Arrhopalitidae > Pygmarrhopalites > Pygmarrhopalites habei. The sequence continues at coordinate 15,954 of WJFB01001385.1, read as the reverse complement.
TGACATTGTACCCCAATTAAGATCCACATGGAAGAGTCATGTTCGTGGTGGACAATTCTCAATTTTTTTCCTAGTGAACTCTTCCCCTCTCCAGAGAGTGTCAAAATTCACAGAACCCACTTTTCAACCCCAAGAGAGAAAGGAGAAAGGGGAGAAAGTTGTGGCCTTTGCCCTCGAATTGCGTCACGCTCACTCTGATTGGAAGATGAGAAGATGGGGAGACGGTGAAGACGAGCTGTGAGGCCACTTGATCTTGATGACTGAGTGATTACCCTTGTCTTTACATCATGTCCATGGTTTAGAAAGATATCTCATTTTTTTCTGCAATTAGAGGAACGGATTTAGTGTGTGTGTGTGAAGGTTGATAGGATGGTAGTGCTTTGTAAGAGGAACTTTCCGATGGAAACGACAGCTGTTTTAATCCCTCTACATTATATATATCATGGGTTTTGTAAAATGACATGATTCTTCAATTCAATCTCAATCAAGTCTGGGTCCACTTGAAAAGTCCGTATGACTTTGTACAGGAGTATGTGGTGTGTGTGTGAGTTCGTGTTGGGATAATTGCCGTAGTATGGCATCATCATCATTATCTAATCTCATTTCACATCATCATCATTTCCAACAATCCCTCAAAGGCAGCTTACATCTGTTAGATAGAAAGAGAGGGAGTTGAAGTTGCATGCAGCCTCAAATCCAGGGACATTGTCATGTCCTAAAAAGGGAATTATGAGAGGGTGAGAGGAAGAGAGTAGAGAAAAGAAATTTGAGAGGGAAGAGAAAGAAGGGAGAAATTTTCAGAATAGTTCTTGGGGGCTTGGAAGAGAGAGAGAGAGAGACCTCAATAAATTGACTCAGATTTCATTTGATGGAGTTGAGGAGGAGGAGGTGGACGGAAAGTACATGTACTCAATTATCTGGATATTATGACATACAATTAAACCATAGTTGCGTGGCCGTGCATGGCTTCTCCAGAATCTAAAGTCCATACCAACGAGCTAATTATGATTGAAGAGAGAAGGGGGGAAAGTGCATATGTGTACCCAGGGCTGGTTATGGAGAGAGTGAGTGTGTGAGTGTGTGTGTGTTTGTGTGATGGGAGGGGGACAGGACGAAGGATCCAAGGATTATCTGAGCTAATCCGTCATTTGCATTTTGGCCTCAAAAAGCTGTGGAGAGTCATGAAGGGAGGAGGGGACAAGTAGAAACTTAATTTATTATAATTGACGTATATCCCCTATTAATATCCCTTCCTCTCCATCCAAACTATGCACAGTGGTCGTGTGCATATTGATGAGGGAAAAAAACATGGTTGTTTTAACAAAAGTTTTAAAGTTCACGGTTCACCGTTCCATCGCATGAAAAGGTTGCATAATTTCCCCTAACATTTCCTCCCCCTCTTTACCCCTCAACCTTACTTGACTTGTTCACACAGCAATTTCTCGGACTGTCAAAGTGAATCAGGTACATGAAAATGGAAAATCATTTAAAATGTTGGTCATTCGGCGAAAAGGAAGCAAAGTGGAGGGCTAGGATGTCACGAGAGAGTAAAAGTTTTGTGTGTCGGTTCTCCCTAATTACAAATGGAATTTAAATTTAAATTATTCTCATGATGGAATTACTTGGACGTCATAGAAAGGATATGAAGTTTTGATTTTTGACAATTGAAATGTCAAATGAAATTTCCAATTCTTTCATGACAAGTTATTTTAGTCAAGTTTCATCGAAAATTTTAATTTACATTTTTTACTTTTCACGTCATAAAATGATGGATTAAATATAGACTTTGTAATAAATTTCCCTTTTCAAAGGACAACATTAGAAATTTCACATTTCCCATAAATCCAGTGAAATAAAAAATTCAACTGTTATAGAAGATTACGGTTTAGATTCGATGGAGGAAAATTTAATTATCTCGTCCTTGACGGTGAGAACTGTACAAAACCCATTGACAATTTAAAATCCTATTAGAGGTATCACAAAAAAATTGATTACCATTCTTTATTATCCCTCATAGACATTGTAAGCAATTTCAATACTTTCTCCACTTTAAAAATCCGTACTTTCATTCACATCTGAACATCAAGGACAAATTTGTGACAAAATTTTCCCTTTACGAAAAATAGAAAAGGAAAGAGAACAATTTTAATATCAAGTACACACTCGGTTAATCATCATAAATGACTTGTTCTCAATCCCCCTTTCTCCATTCCCCAGACAACTTTGGTTTTAAACCTGCCAATTGGAAATTCATCAAGTTTTCTTTTTCAAGGTCTCACCATCCGATCCACGGATAGATATGGGCCTAATTAGTAATGCCAGTCAAATGTAAAATTTGTCTTATCATACGTCCTCATTAAACTACGGAGTGACTTCACATCGCCTCTCGATACCGTACCCAGTACTTCATTCACATTTTATTGGAGGGCTGGGCATTTGCACACAAATTGTGTGTGTGTGTGTATTTGTCCGACAATGTTGACAATATTATGAAAGGTGAGGTTGGGAGGAGGGGAGAAAATAATAATAAAATAATATTTGTGGGGACAATCCAAAGTTTATGATGGTGGCTGTCCACGTGAGGTGTGTAAATACTGCAACACACATTTTGTGAACAGGAATGCATGCACACTCACACAGTGTGTCAGAGAGAGAGAGAGAGAGAGAGAGAGAGAGAAAGAAGGGGAAAAAGTTAGGAAAAACGTAGAGGGAAATTGATTTCCTGCTAAGTATTATAAATGGGAGGGTAGCATGAAACGGGGGATTAGATGGTCATTGAGCATAAACTCTCTCTCCCTCTCTCTGCCTGTCTAGAAATGTGTTCAAAATTCAAAAAAAGACTGAGAGCTCTGTACACGCAATTCATTCAATATTATGACCTCTTCTAATAAGCCTCACTCTACACACACACAAAACACACGGAAGTGTGTACATATTTCCTCCCTCCTCGTTTTTTGTAGAAACTAATCAACATGAAACGTCAGCCACATGTACACTCTGAATGTAGAGCTGAGAGAGAGAAAGAGAGAGGGTGTGTTTTGTGTATGTAAATTCGACTCTCTCTTTTTTTCTCTCGTTGAAAGAAGTGGGATTGTGTGTGTGTGGGGAAAGGGAGGGAAAAAACTGGACTGGTTATACATAGCTCGTATAGCCATACATCTTCATTAGGAGGAGCTGGGGAGAATGAGGTGGGATGTGGGTCGTAAATCTATTCTGTATAGGCTGTCGCCGCCACACACAGCCACATAATTACACCCAATAATATTTAGTATTATGGTCATTTGAATTGAGAATGACTCCCGCTCCACTTAACTAACGTGGGAGGGAGGAGGAGGGGGCACTTTGCAAATAAACAATCATGCACTTTCACATCACCGCCAACAACTCTCTCCTCCTCCTCCTCTATTTAAACAGAGAAAAGATGCGGGATATTTTCAAATACCCGAAACGAAATATTTGAAAAGAGAAAGAGCTTCAAAATTCTGCAAAAAAGACCATTAACTGCAAAAATCTTTCTCGCATTTATGCTCTCTTTCATGCCGCTTTCTTTTTGCAATTGTGTAATAAAAATGTATTTTCTGAGGTTCCCGATCAGCGAGAAGATTGTACAGGTTATATCTGATTACGGTGTGGCTACGATGTAGAGATGAGAACGGAGAAAGTCTTGAGAGGAGAAATTTTTGAAACTAAACTCTCGTAGTTAACTTGAATGGATTTATGGACTGGCCATATAATTGTAGTTGAGATCCGAGATTTCACATATGGACTCCTGACCCTCCCTGTTCTTTTCTGTTCTCTCTCACATAACTTCCATGAAATGTGCCGCCAAAGAAATTGGCCTTCCTAGGACTTCACACTTCACACTATATTGTGTGTGTGAGAAGGAAAGAAACAATTTTCAGAGGTTTTTTATGAATTAATTTAATACAAGGCTGAGTGGAAAAACGTTGGATAGCACAGTTGAGTTGATATTCGTGTGGTGGAGAGGGAGAGAGATGATCTGTAGTTTTGCATGTTGAAAGTTGGAACTCAGTCATGCAGTCATTTCGAAAGAATTGCTCCGTCTGTTGCCCATGTTGCGGCCTCCACACACACACACACTTAACATTTTCCATTGCTCTGAGTGTGTTTCTCGCGTGTGTGTGTGTGAGTGTGCTATAGTCTCCCTTACTTGGAGAGGACCAACTCATCTTATATTAATCCTATTATTGTATAATATAACGTAGTGTTAGAGAGAGCGTGAGAAATGAGAGAGCGAGGATTTTAAGAAAGAAAAATGAAGCTCAAGTCGTGATTCTTTGGAATTACCATGCTGGCATTGCAAAATTACAAATTTATATGGAGAGATATCATGTATATTATAGGAAAAGAAGAGAATTCCACTTTCTCCTCGCCGCTCCCCCATAACTTTCACCCATTGCACCATCCACACCTACATATTACATACATGTACACGTATAGACACGTTGCATGAGGAGGGGAAAGCGAGAGTGATACAATACAATATAATTTAATGGAATTTGGCTTCTATTCACTCCTCCCTTTCGTTCCCTCTTCTCAAGATTTCACTCTACATTTGTGTGGAGGAGGAAGCAAATATGGCTAGGATTTCGTGTGCGTGTGTAGTCAGGAGGGGAGATATAAAGCGTTCCCTCCTCGGACGATATTGTCATTCCAGGGAGGAAAGGAATATTGAAAAAATTATACGTCCTCCTTATACTATGTGCTATGCACTGTGTGTATGTACATTTTCTCTTCAATCCTTCCTGCAAAATTCCAACTTTGTCCTCATTTCCCCGCTACTCCTTTTTCTCCTCTGCCTCTGCCTCTGCCTCTGCCGCACTGAGTGCGAGGTTGGAAAGTGGCGGGGTGAAAATGAATGCAGGATCGTGTGTGTGTGTGGAGGTGGGGAAAAAGAGGAGAATGAAAAATTCCAAAATTCCATTCAAAATGTGCTCGGTGTAATATTTACGGAAATTGTTTAACAGCTTCCTCCTCCGGGGTCGGTCAAATTGTGTAGGAGAGAACATGGGATGGAGAAAGTGTGTGTGTGTGTTTCTGTGGATATTTCAATGATTCTCCGGGAAATTTGAGAGGAAATAGCTTTCTTCATAGAAAATAATTCATAACCAAAGTAGAGTGTGTGTTCCGCTTTGTGTGGGTGGGTGAGTGGAGGTGTGTGTGTGTGTGTGGATATTATTACTTGGGATAAGAAAAGAAAATCCTGGGAGAAACTCCCTCCCATTAAACTGGATATGTGGAAGAATACATAAATGCGGCGTGTGGGTATGGACTGAGGACAAAATTAGAATCTTAATTAAATAATGGTCGTAATAGTTACAAACTCCAGTTTTTTACCCCACAATTGAGAATGACTTGAACTTTTCTCTTTGAAACATGTATGTACGTGTATATTATGGAAGCGAAAGATAGACTAAATGTTAAATTCCTCCTCGGAAACCCAAACTTTGAGCTCACAAATTCCACCCAAGGAAAAAGAGATTTTCTTTGGTAGTCAATTCAAGTCAATATAATGCAAGGTGCAATGGAGAGAAGGTTAGAAGAGGAAGTGTCGGCTGAGGGAGAAGAGAAGCGGGCAGGCGGGGAAGATAAGGAAAGATGAAAGGGTGCGAGTGAGAGGACGAGGACGAGTGAATTTCTTTTGTTGAGAAAACTTTGTTGGAATTTTCTTTTGATCAGTGCTAAGGGCAGGAAATGTAGGGCTGGGAAGTACAATTGGTGGCCGTGCTGAGTGACTGTTTGTCATGAAGAAGGGACCAACTCACACTTTCCCCCCTTCTTTCTTTCTCCCCTCTGGAGTGAGTAGAAATAAAGGAAGATATTTGATACAGTCCATATAGGAGAAGGGAGGGAAATAGACTGGGCTAGCCAGAGAATTCAGAGTAGAGAAGAGAAAGACTTTCACTCTACACCCGGGTACTTGTTAGACAGAAATCTCTCGGACTATTTCCTTTCATGTGGTCCCTCAGTTCTCCCTTTCTCTTTGAGATCTATTTCTTTATTTTTGTCTCTCTTTCTTGTCCCTCCGACTCTTTTATCTCAACCCTCGACCTCTTCGTCTTCTCCTCCTCCTCGTCCAGCCCAATGAATTTGTCAGATAATGTAGGGGAGGGGAAGGTGGGTGCGTGGTGAAAGTCTGTAGAAGGAGACAGAGAAAGTAGAGGTAGTCTGCATTGCTATGGTAAAGTTCTTGTTTTTAATGAGCAAATTTGTTCAAATGGGCTTCTTTTCTTCCCGCTCCTTTCAGCCCCATCGTAAGTCGAGAATAGGGAAGGGAAGGACTCTAATTGCGGTTCACTCTACACTCTACAAATTTCATTCTTTGTGAGGGAATGAACAACCGTCCTTGTCCTGTTCTTTCTCTCTCTTCTTGTGCATAAGATGAAAAATACAAGGTAAGTCTTGCATACCCCAACACACACACACTCACATCTGATATGACCATTCTCTGCAAAAAAGGTTTCCTCAAGACTTTACCTTCTCTCTCTCTATTTTTCCCAGACCTTTCTCCAAGCTTATCTGTAATTTAAGAAACTCTGGGAAATTTTGTTCCTTTCCCTCCCCTCTCCCCGCTCCTTTCTCCTCCTTGTTCTTTTACTCAACTTATGACTTTCTCCCACTCATTCATTTCAATTGACTTTTTTTCCTTTTGTGGAAATCTTCCAGCTTCTTTCACCTTTCAAACTATCCCCTCCAGCTCCAGGAGGAGAAATAGGAACTACTCCGTCTCAAGTAACCGGCACTCTCAAAGACTAATTGCTCAAATTGAGAAGAAAAAGAGAAAAGACTCGGAATGGAACGCATGGATGATACAAGAACAGAAGGGCAAACAAGCTTTTTCATCATTTCAATTTCGAATTATTTACATGTTATGTTTACATCATCCTCTCTTCTCTTTCCCCTTTGACTCTTCCTTTCTCCATGTTTATGCCTGAGCGGATGGGACAAGGCAGCCGTACACACACACACACTTTCCCTTTCTCACGCAGTGCAGGGAGGATTCTTAAATATAATTGTGAAGGGATCCTTGTAATTAGCTGCAGTCTATTCTCCAAATTGCACACTTGTCTCCAGTCATGAGAGTCCAGCTGGGGTAGAATGTACCGTACTTTCTCCAGACTAACTTCTGTCCATCATGGCAATCCAATAATGTAGAATCAGAGAAAGAATAAAGCTTCATTTCTATTGTAGTCCATATGAATTGGCCAGAATTATCATAAACGGCTTATTCTGCGACAACCCAAAATGTCAAAGGAAACTTCAATCATTCAAATTTCATACAAATTCATGCTTACTATGACCGGAAAAATCGAGCAAACGAGAAGTCCCAAACAAACACTAACAATTCGAATAGTGAGTGAAACCAAAATCAGTTTTTATTGAAAGTGTCACTTACCTCTTTTTCGCGTAAATCGACAAAAAAACAACGTGTCTATTATAATTCGTGTCTACCACGTTAAAAACACGCCCGATAGAAAAGCATTTTTCCACATGAATAAAATCCACCCAAAAACAGGAATTTTTTTGTGAACACTACGTTGTATTCCTTGCCATAAAATTATCACAGGCTCTCATATCCCATTCTACGGTATCCACAGGTTTCCATGGGCTGTCATATTAAAAGTCCTTTAATAAAGGAAGGACCTAATGTTTGGATCCAAATAATGGGTAATTACCTCACATTGTTGTCCCGCAGCAAAGAGCCTCATTCTCACCTCCACACAAGCACACGTAAGCCTCCAATCAGAAGCAGAGGAAATTGAATTGAATGTAACTATCCAGTCAAATTAGATGGGCTACGGTGGAACGAGGAATTGTACAGGCTAATAATTTCCAGGCACACACCCACTGTCCTCTCTCCCTTTCTCCCCATCGTGTCAAGTTAAAACCCCGGAGAAAAAGAGATAGGACGATCAAGTTTTTTGGTTGGGTGGGTTGCACAGAAAGAGGGAGATCGAGAGGGAAGAAAGGACATGTTGTTCCCCATTATTGCCTGTACAAGAAGCATGTTTAACACTCAATGACCTTAAATGGCTCCTTCCCGAGAACTTGTCTCTCTCTCTCCTTCTCGTGTGTGTGTGTGTGGTGTATTAGATTATATTGTGTCCCTCCCGACACACACGAACACGAACACTCACTAATGCACATATCCGTTCGTCTGGAGTCTCCAGAGCAGAGAACGAGAGAGAGAGTTGCTCAAATTGTTGACTTTATACATGACTTGTAGGGAAAGAGATACACGCCACTTGTTTTGCGTGTGTGTGTGTGTCACGGAGGATGGCATATGGTCTTGCCTTTAGTTAACCTGAATGCGTTAATTAGTCAGAGCTTCCGATAATTTAAGTAGTAAGACGAACCCACGTTCTAGACCACTTTTTCCCCTCCCCTCCCTCTCTTTCTCCTCTAATTACTTCCTCGAGTACTATGGGTTGTACTATTCGTTTCATGGTCTAACTACCACCTCCTCCTCCTCCTCCTCAACTCTTCCAACTTTCCCTCTCCCTGACTGTTGAATGTTAGTTGACAATTCAAGACCAACAGGGACCTTTGCTTCCTTCTCACTCCACATACACACACCACATTATACATAATGGAAAGGGGGATCTGTGAAATGTACAAATTTCATGTATCCACATGCACTATGAAATGCAGAGAGAGAAAGAGAGAGCTAGTCTCATAATATTTCATTCGTTTGCTAATTCCTTTATTCTTTTCTTTCTATTTCATTTTGCTCCATTTCCTTCTCTCTCTCCTTTCCTTCCTTCCTCTCCTTTTTATTACTATGACCAACTTTCTCTCTTCCCCTCTATCTCTCTCTCTCTCTCTTATTTTCCTCTTCTCTCTCTTCTTAATTGGCAAACTTTAATAGTAATGCACATTTACTTTCACCCATTTTCAAACGGAAACGTTTTCTCTTCTCCTCTTTCCTTTCCCTCCCCTCCTTTCTCTTTTATTTAATATATTATGCATATAAGGATTTTTATAAGCAAGCACAAAAAAATTTTTTGCATGTAATTTTGTTGATTGAATCAAAATATCGATTTTATTGATTTCCCTTAATTGCTACCCTCCTCCTCGCTTTCTCCCTCTCTCTATTCAGACAACCATGAAGGGAGGAGACTAAGAGGAAGAGAACGTCTCGTCTAAAGTTTCAATGTACATTCCACATTTAATTTATCAACTTTAATTGTCTCACCAGTCACTTTACATTGGACCGTAATGAAAGTTTGCATGTGTGTGTGTGTCTACAATAAATGTACACACTTAAACGCACATGCACTACATTCAACAAATTGTGCATTTACAGAGGACGTTAAATTAGATAATTGCAACAGCCATTACATAATTACAAGGAAACCAGAGGGGATGATCCTGATGACAAAATGAGGTCCTTCCTCTCCCACCATCGTCATCGTCGGCAGCACGATCCTATTTTGAGGGAGGAGGAGGAGAATCCAAGGTTAAAGAGTTAACCTTACAATTTATTTTTAAGCAGTCCACTTAAATGTCCATTTGGCTCAAAAAGTAGACAATAGATGTATTAAAAAGTCTTTTAACTTGCCCCCACAGTACAATATTCCCCGCATAAAAATATAATAAATGTATTACAACGTGTTTTGTACGGTGTGTGTGTGTGTGTATGCTGTCCCATTATTCTGTACAAGTGACTCGATTTGATTGATATACACGCCTTTCCCTCTCTTACCGTTGCTATTATTTCTGTTACTGTTACTGAGTAAGAGTACAAATTTTTTGACGGCCTCTGAGAGCCTCTACGTTTTTTTGTCTATATTTAGATTTTTTCCCCAAACTTCCTCCCCTTCTACTTGTTCTCCATTTGTTTTTTACATGGCTTGTGTCTTAGCGTGTGTGTGTGTCAGTGAGAGAGTGTTTATATGTGTACATACAGCTAAGTACTCTTCAATGTGAAGAGACGAGAGTTTGAGCATGAAAAGAATTTATGCTTCTGTGCGAGACTTGAAGTATACTGGAGAGAGAGAGAGAGAAAGAGAGAGGGAGAGAAATTAAACACACTTGTAATTTTCTCTCGTTGGTAATTGCATCGTCCACATTTGCAGAGAAGAGGCAAAGAGAGAGAGAGAGAGAGAGAAAGAGAAGGGGAAAAAGTAAAATTTAGAGGACCATTACGACTGCAACTTTCTCCACAGGGACAAGGTTTATTTGAGTAAAGAAATAAGTCTTTTTTCTCTCATAAAACACATCAAGAAAAAAAAGGAGAGGGGAGTGGAGAAGAAGAGGGGGGATGTAAAAAATGCTAGGGGAAACCAGAGGGACTGCAAATTTGATTACAATCTCAATCTGCTCCACATACCCTGTCAGTCCTCTCCTCTTTTGCTTGACTCGAAGGAAAAATCCAACGTACTTTTTTTGCTTTCTCTCAAAAAAACCCAAGCCCCAGTGGATAATAATAATTGCAATTTAGCGAGCTTCATAAAATTTCCTTAATTTCACAACTCTGGATGTGTGTGTGCGTGTGGAGGAGAGAGAGAATAAATGAGGGTTAGTAAGGGAAAGTGAATGCAAGAAGAGGGAAGAACAATGAGAGAAAAATTTCAACATGAGGACTGAGTCCATCGTTCATGCCTACTAACAGTTACTGTGTGTGTAGACTGTACATCTGTTCTTCTCGTTTACATAATCTAAGAAAATACAATTATACACAAGGAGGGATAAACGACGTTTAACTATTATCTCTCTTTCTTACATTTTGTGCAGTGCCTGGAACGAGGGGAAAAATACGAGAAGTACACACACACACACACACAAAGTAGTTCGTAGTCTGCTAAGAATATGTGTGTGTATCGCTGGGAGGAATCAAATGAATAAGATTTTCTCTCATGATATTTTTTGCTGGAGGACTGTACTATTTAAATTAGTCTGGGTGGAAGTTAAATAATTGTATTTTTTATTTATTCAACTCCATTTCTATTTACACTGTACAATTAGCTCTCTGTTATTATTCCTCATCATTATGGTGACACTCAAGTACATCCTTTCTCTCTCTCTCTTTCTCTTTCTCCTGTGTGTACACACTTACTGTGGACACACGCACACTCCTGTGTGTGTCTGGCTTTATTTACATCATCCGAAGATTAGTTTCCGAAAGATTAAAAATAAGTCGGAGGACGATGATGATGATGGGAGGCCATCTTAATTGATGATTTAATTATAATTGAAATTTTGAATGAAAGTCCTCTCTCTCTCAAAATGGAAATCCTACACATGTACACACGTTGTGTATACTAATATATGTGCCATGGAATTAGAAGGGAGACACACACATACACACAATAGGCTGAGAGAGATTGCATTGGCAGGAGGCCGAATTGATGTGGAAGGAGAAAGTGCAGATTTTTCTCGCACTCTCTCCTCCTAAAAAGAGAGAAAGAGAGAGAGAGAGAGCGGGAGAGTAGGGCGAAGAGGGGAAGAGGAGATGACGGTGGAGGAGGCCTACATTTAAAAAAGTAGGGAAGGAGGTAAAATGTATGGAGAGAGAGTGAGAGTGTGGGACAGAGTACACAACACAAGAGAGAAAGAGAGATAGAGATAGAGAGAAGGGGGAGAAGTGTGGAGTTGTAAGAGAGTGTGTGACCTATCCACGAAAACTCCCGGCTCCACGGTTGCGTCGACTTTGGGGCTCACATCGGGTGCTATCTTCACTCCTTCCCATTGCCTCACTCCTTAGTTCCCGTGCATCTTCGGTCCGACGTCAAAGCATCCCTCCTGCTCTTAATTTGTCTCTTACACACTTTCCCAGTTTGGGATAAACAGAGAATTTGGATATCAAAAATATTCCTAACCGAAAATCTGAAACCCAGTGTGTTGTACAGTGTACAGTGTCCACCGAAATCGGAACAGAAATCTAAAAATTCGGCAGAAAAAATTGTGAGAATGCACACTTCCACATTGAAAATTTCTCAACTTTTGCTAGAGAAAATTTACTTTAAAAAGCCTCCCTTTGGAAAAAATTTGTTCTACATTCATCATTAATTCGTAAAAAAAGTGATGAACAATTTCGGGAATTTCCAAAACCACACACACATTCAAGTCAAGTTGAACGTGGTCTTTTCTTCTCTTGTCTCTGTTCAAATGTCTGTCTTTCTCTGCCAAATACAAAGCATGTCTTTGGTTTTCACAATGGTTCACGTGAAATCTCCCTCAGATTTATTGTTGTGAGGGGATAGTGTGTGTGTGTTGTATATGTGGATGATCCCAAGATTTTTTTCCCTCTCTTCTTCTCATCGTCCTCTTCCTCTGTCCCTGTCTCTCTCTGCCTGTGTGACTCAACTTAGTTGGAATGCAGAGGTGAACTTTGGGAATGGGGTTTATATACCTGAAGACTCAACTTTGTCCATCACATCACACCACACTTGACTTGGAACAAAGTTGAAGACGAAGAACAAGAAGAGTCTTTTTCTTTTTTCTCCTCCTCTCTCTCTTTCGCCGGATCTCTTTGCTTCCTCTTTTTCACACAGAGACACTAGAGAGAGAGAAGAGCTCATTCACTTTCTTACTCTGTCCTTTTTGGTGAGTTGTGAGAGTGAGTGTGTAGTCGGAAGGATCACACATACACACACATAAAGAGAGAGAAATAGTGAGAATAGTGTCGAATGCCAGTCTCAGCCTGAAATCCTCAGCTTGAGCCAGCCACAGCCGCCCAAGCCAACCAGCCAGAATTACTTTCCATCTACTTTTAGCTAATTAAATAATAGTGCTCGAACCACATGTAACAAAGTGTCTATCCCTCCACTGGTTTTTTCTGGCTCTCCTCCTCCGACTTTGTAACGAACAGACGAACCAGTCGAAGAGAAGTAGGGAAAAAGGCATTGCAAGACTTTAACCGAAGGGCAGTAAATCTTTAAATTCTGGAGATGATCCGTGCTCTTTAACAACCTCCAAAATAAAATAGAGGAAAAAATAGAGGACTTCATTGTTCACAAAACGAGAGAAAGAGGAACTCGGCTATAATTATTGTCGTTGTGTGTACTTAGCCGGGGTGTGACATGACGGTGGGATGAGGTCAAGTGTCGTTTTCTCGTGTACCTTCTCACATCCATCCTTGTTCTACTCCTCCTTGAAGGAAAAAGTCAAGACTCAAGTTCAATCACAATTAAGCTCAGTGTAAATACAGGGAGGAGGATCCATACATATTGTATTGTGTACGTACAGTACACACGTATATTTATTTGGGAGAAATAAAAGGGGAAAAACTTTTTCTCTTCTTCTTTTTGTGCCAGCCGTTTGTGTGTGTGTGCTCCAATCAACTCACCACATGTGGAATTCCCTGCTTGTGATTTCTCCGGTTCTGTGGTGGTGGTGGTGGTGAGCTTGAAGAGCGTGAACAGAAGACGAACGAAGGACGGAAGTGATTCTACTAAGAAGGGAGGGATAATTTATCAAGTACGTGCCCCTGTCAGATTGTACATCTCTGACATTTTTCTGTCTCATTTCTCCTTCACCCACACAGGCAGATGGGCCATTTAAAATTAAGACGGATGTCTTGAAAATATCCAGAATTAAATTTAAATGGAGAAAGATTGTTTTTTTGTGGGTGCGTGTATGGGATTAATACATGAGGGAACTGAGGAGAGAGAGAGGGAGGAATGATAATGAATTTTCCACGTATGGCAAATGTAGGTGAAAATACAGGGGGTCTCTCTCTCTCTTTGTACGTGGAACATAAAGTGAGACGTTTTGAGGATTTATGACAGGAAAAGGGAGAGAGAGAGGTGTATGTGCCTGTGTGTGTGTGTGTGGAAGGGAATAGTCTTGTAAAAACAATCTCTGCCCAATGTTGGTTAGACCAAAAGAGACTGAATTAAGGCTTATCTTTTAATTATCGTTATGTCAGCACGCAGAATGAAATGTTTAGTTTTTTGGAAAGATATAGTCTCTGGTGATGTGTGCGTGTGTCTCCGGCTTTCGCCTCTGGTGATGGCTCTGTTCTGTAGTCTAAGAGTAGAAATCTCGTTCTCTCAACTTTTTCTTTCTGTTTACCCATGGGCCAACAAGCTCACGTTGACTGTGTGTTGACTCTGTGTAAATTGTGTCCCGTTTACTCAGGGAGGAAAATTGAAAATTTTGACCATTCCCACAAACATTCAAGACAAACATACAATTTCGCTCTCTCTCTGCTTTCTCCTCTCCCGATATAGTGTACACGTGTATGGGGCGAATTTTGATGTATTCACTCCAGCTGTTGCTGATGTTGCATGTTAAACACAATATTTAAACCATCATCCGGCCCTCTCTTTTTATCTTGTGTCATCTATGTTCATCCCACATCCATTCTTTCACACATTTCTTGTGTCTGGATAATTTGAAAGTATTTGAAAATTAGAGGCAGAATTTGTGAGACTCATTTCGGGAACGTAAATGGTGGGCGGCGTGGATTTATCTCACAGAGAGGAATGAAAATGGGAGGAGAGTAAAAAAAAGAATATTAATGGGAAGAATCTACACTTTAATTTCTTTTTCTCTTTCACCCTCTCCTCCGCTCCTCTCATCTGTCAAATTTCACATTCTAAACTTTTTCAAAGTATTTTAAAGACTCTTGCATAGCACACGTACACAAATGGGTGGAGGATAGAAGTAGTGACTGTGGGTGGCTTTCTCTCCCAGACTTTCACCCAAGACGGGTGCAACGGCGCGATGACATGATGAGGTTTGACAACTTAGATGATGTGACATAGGTTATTTGATTTATGTGAAATAATGAGTACATTTTTTGGACTGTCTTTGAAAACTTGGGATGTGTCTCGGTTTTCTTCCCTCCTTCTTAACTTTGGAATAAGTTACTTTGTGTGCGTGTGTGTGTGTCCTTGTCCCATTCTCTTTTGTGAGAGTCGAAAACTTTTTTCTCCCTCACTTCCATTTCTCTATGCTGATGTCCTGAGAGTCCTGAGAGTGGCAGTTGAGACTTGTTCCTCTGTCTTCCTGTCCCGTTGCTGGGGATGGTAGAAAAAATTATCAAAGAGTGAGAAACCGGGTTGGGTTATACGTTCTAGACACCTTGGTCCTTCATACCCTTGTCTTTCATGCCTACATGTATCATGCCTATATATTTCATGCTTATACATTTTATGCCTATATATTTCATGCCCATTTTTTAAAGAAAACAAAACTCCTGGAAGAAATTGTGTTTTATTTAAAACAAAATTATTTCGGGAGTTTCACTTTGTAGAGTCCACATACATTATTTTTCTTATGTAGATTTCTAGCACTTACGCTAGAAAAAGGCAAAAGACACCTCCTACACTGGATCTCTCCGGCTCCACTTCTAGCCCGTCCTCATTTCTCACTGTGTAGTGAGTTTTCTTCATATGAAAAAACTTGACAGAAGGGTAAGTGAATGACTGACGACAAATGGTACACCAGACGGACAGAGTGACCCCTTCGGGTAAAACTTGCTCCTCCTCTTCCTTTTCTTTTTCTTCTCTTTCTTTTTCTTTTATTCTTTTTGCTTTTCCATTTCTTCCTCTTTCTCCGCTTGTTCTCTTTTTCTTTCCCTAAGTTCCATTTTCCTTGCCTTTTTCTCCTGCCTTTTCTTTTCCTCCTCGTTTCTTTCCAGATCCTCATACACAATTTCACCCCCCTCCTCCCCCCTCTCCTCAACTTGATCCCTCTCCGGTTCCCTGACCTCCTCCTCTTTCGCCAGTCCAGACTTCCAAACTACCATTTCGTCCTCCTCACCCCTTCCGAATGTGACCTCTTCGGCTCTTTTTCTATTTCTATTTCATTTCTCTTCTTTCTCTTCTTTTTTTCCTCTATCTTTCCTCTCTGCACCCTCACTATACTTTTCTTTCCCCCTCCCTCCACTTTCTTCATCCCCGCACACTGAGCCACATGAGCCCAGTACGTGAAGGCTATGTCCGTCGTGAAGGGGCATTCCCCGCAACGGAAATGTTTCGT